>JAWQFJ010019696.1:12500-22500 GCA_034096865.1 Theodoxus fluviatilis | reverse complement strand
AAGTCTGTTGAAGTAGGAACTGAAGAGACGCCGGAGACTACGGATGCAGGCACTGAGATCAAGGAGGACAGGAAGGCCAGCATCTTCAGCGGTCACCAGCTCCTGGTTCAATGTCGTCAACATCCTGGTCTCTAACAGCGACTTCCTGAAAGCTCAACCAGAACTGGAAGCCAGCGTGGTAACAGTACTAGGATGTGTCTTGACCCAGCAATCGCTTGAATTTGATTTCATTACATCTCCCAGCGTGTAGCAACAGAATTGGGGCAAAGACCTTTGCAAAGCTGTGACGAGATGACTTTCCCGCCAGGGCAGCTATGGTAAAGAAGGAATTCTTTTCTCCTTTTTGTACCAAATTTGCCTATTGTGCGAGGCGATTGCTTATTCTCGTTCATTCTGCGGTCAGTTTAAACTGGTCGCTAACTTCTATTATCAATTGTTTAATCTGAGAAGTCAGGATACGAAAATAGACGTATTTAAGCTCATTTCAAGGCAGTAGCTGTCATGCGGAAGTAGCTCTGCACCAAATTCTTTAAAATCTCTCAAAGACGGAATATTGATTGACTTCTCCAAACTGGTCTGTGTATTTTAATTTCAAAAATGATTTAGAACAAGTAGTGAGTTCGTTTCTATTTATCATGAGGCTAAATCGATATAAATTACATTCTGGCGTTTACTTGTGCATTTTCGTAAATGGATGGGTTTTTTTTCCATACACACAAGTTGTGAGTAACTCATATGATCTAGATTACCGACGTCTTTGATAGGTTCTTTTTCGGACATGTCGTCTCTCCGTAATCTTTTATCTCTTTCTTTCTTTCTTCTCCACAGATCAGGAAATGTGGCGTAGTGACTATAACTTACACACGTCTCTTAAATCTGACTGGTTTGGTCTACCAGAGGTTTGCAAAGGATTTTCATTGATTTCATTGCGTTATTAAGCAACCAACGAGGGAATTACAGTAAGAATTGCAGTAACAGTTGCGTCCCTTTGCAAACAAATGTCTCTGCAATTTCCGGTATGTGCTTCAAGATGCTGGAGTCACCATTCAAAAATAATGCTTCCTATAGTTTAAAGCATCTGAAATTTTTTTAAGGAGATGTATAGAAAATTGTCTGGGCATAAATCTGAACCCACTGATAGAAGAATAATTAACATGAAGTAAACACTGCACATAAGCGTTGTGAGTTCTCAATCTCTGGAGTTATCTCCCTTGCTGACAAAAGTAGCAGACGAATCTTTGCACAGCAGTTATCCATTTCTTGCAATGTCCAGGATGGTTCGTGAATAAATGTCCTCCAGCAGAATTCTTCCCACAATCGGGAGCAACACAACATCCTTCCATGCTATCGTGACATCACTATATCAGCAAGAGATGTGAATAAGTGCACATGAACTGAGAATGTTATCATGAATCCAGAAAACGCGACAATGCAAAAAACTCGGTGAGAGAGGTAACTTTCTTTCTCCACTATGGAACTCTTCTCCTAAATTGCGTCTGAGAACAATTTGCCCCGAAAATGCAGCAGCTGATGAAGGGGATATCGAAGGCTCCGGCGTATAATATATTTGACTCCCAACTGTTCCTTTTGACAAGGATGGCAAATTCTCTCTCCCAAAACATGTGATATATTTTGTTCGCGAGTTGTTAGGAGTGCAATATTTCTCTCTCTCTCTCTCTCTCTCTCTCTCTCTCTCTCTCCCCACCCCCACCCCCACCCCCACCCCCCATTGCACCTAAGGAACAATACTTCCATGACGTCTTTTAAAGCATCCATACGTTATTATCTATTCAGATGATCTCACTGTTGTGGCCTGTACATATGACACGTATTTTATGAACTTGAAGACTCACTGAGCTGACAGTTGTCAAAGACATCTACTAAAATCTGTGTCATTGTTTATCATATTCTTCATCTTACCAACTGTTGTACATAGATTAGCTTCTGTGTATTTTTTCTTATCTATCCATGTTTTCATTTCTTAATGAGCAAGGACAATTTTTAAGATAGGCAGAAATGCCTAAAATTTCATCCTTGATAAATAAAAATCAATCAATCAATCAATCAATCAATCAATCTTTCTCTCTCTCTCTCTCTCTCTCTCTCTCGCTCTCTCTCTCTCGTTCTCTCTCTCTCTCTCTCTCTCTCTCTCTCTCTCTCTCTCTACAAGACAAACACGTCAACGACAATCCCGAACCATCAACCTTATGCTAGAAAATGAAATCATTGAGCAAGTTTCTGAACACAGAGTGCTAGGCATAATTGTTGATGAACAACTAACTTGGGAACAACATGTCAATTTCTTATGCAAAACTATTGCTAAGAACATTTTCCTGCTCTCTAAACTGAGGCATTTTGTCACCACCGATGCATGCATAATGTTTTTTCACGCACACATAAATTCCCATATTAATTTTGCATCTGTTGTATGGGATGGCTCTATGGCAGTGCACTTGAAGAAGATTAAATCACTGTACAGACGAGCTGCCAAGCTTATCATTTCCGACTCAACATTGTCTACGGATGAAAAGATAAAAAATCTTGGCTTACTTCCCTTCCAAAAACACCTCGTCCTCAATAAATGCATCCTTATGCACAAAATTGCTCATTCACGAGCACCGAAGTATCTTACTGATCTCTTCATTCGTCTCCAAACAAGCCATTCACTATCTCGCAACACTTTCATTCTACCACAACATAGAATAGACATTTTCAAAGGCAGTATTACATATTCAGGTGTTATGATATGGAATACACTCCCATTGCACCTAAGGAACAATACTAATGTGGTGGTCGGTGGTAAGGTTGGAGTCAAATACGACGCAGGGGCGAAGTCGAGTTACTTTCCCATCACTTTATTGGCCGTTGGTACAAGCTCTTAGTAAGATGAACCTCTTGACCGGGTGGTGAATTGGTCTCTCTGACCCAGATGGAATGGGGTCTCCCGCTCTCTGACCCAGATGAGGGGTCTCGCCAGATGGAATGGGGTCTCTCGGCTCTCTGACCCAGATGGAATGGGGTCTCTCGGCTGTGTGCCGTCTCCCCATTATCAAGTGAATGCACGGACCTCACAGGAGCCAGGGGATGGATTGTTCCACAGATCCTAACCCATGGCTCCCAAGTTGTGCTTGTATTTGGAAGGAAACAGGAATTACTTCATTGAACTCGCTTTGAAATTACTTCTTACAAATGTTGCCTCATTCAGCATAACACCGTCTATTGAATGAATCATATGCCGTTGCAAGTGGTTGTCTTACTTGAGAGGAAACATTAGATTTATACTCAAAATGTTACAATTCAGATGCCAGAGTGGGAGGACGGCGCACTAGCCAGGGGTCACGCTAATGCAAGGAGTGATTGACAGGGCAGCTGCACTAACAATCAGACCACAGTAGAGGGGGGGTCACAGAGCGGTCAGCTGGTCAGCTTGCCTTACAGAAAGGATGGGGGAGGGGGGTTGGAGAGAGGTCTGACACACAGGATTGGGGGTGGGAAGAGACAGAAGAAGGGATATGTCAATAGAGGATGAACACAGCAGATGTACACTACACTTTGTGATAGGTGCACCTTATGACATGGACACAGTAGATGTACGATACACTCGGTGATAGGTGCACCTCATCACATGCCCCCCGGTGAAAATGAATCAGTGTCCGCACTGATTGAAACAACAAAATACACAGTTCATGGCGTGACCGTTCACTAGAATGAATCCGAGGCAGGTATTTGACCAAAATCCAAGGTACATTCAACCATGACGGAAAAAAAACAAAACACTCGCTCGTTACGTTCAAAGACTGGTATTTGACCAACAAATGTGACTAAGGCTGACGATTATCAGGGCCCAAAGTACATTTGAAATCTATGAATAGAGCAGAATAAAAATAAACACTGACAACGTTGTCTGACATGAGATCACACGTTCAGAAGCATAGGCTGTATTTGACAGGCACTCATGATCTGACGGTCTCATTCAGTTCTCTTTCCGACTTAACTCTGGGGCATGTGGACACTTCAAGTGTTAAGCACAACTTCAATGTGAATTTACTGTTCGTGGCTCGAAAATGGATAGGCAGCAAGGTGGCATGACATAATGAACAAACGAATTACTTACAGTAAGAGTCTCCATTCCAATGAAGGGAATTGCAACCGTGTGTCTCACAAAACTGTTCATGTTCTCTCAGCACGAAAATGAAAACGGCAGTCACAAAATACCGAAATGTTCATGAGGGGAATGAGTCCTAGAGGCGGGCGTGTGGAATGCCAGCCGTTGTTTCAGCATTCCAGGGAAGGCGTCTGCTATCTTCGGGTGATGAGGGGCTTGGCTGGTGGTTCCAGTCTCATCAAAGGCAGATTGGACGGGTGCCCCTGGAGAGACAGCTTCATGTTGTGGCTCCACGTCTGGACGATGTTGTGACAGGGATTCTCCAGTGGTGACGAGGAATCGAAGGGCGGGCGACGGGCTGCGACGGATGTCGTGCACTGCAGCGTGGCACTGACTATTTTCCTAGTGGTGAAGCGGAAGTTGAGGCCAAATCTGGAGAGTGGCAGAGACGGTATATCCTTCATGCTGGAGGCGTCCGATGGCGAAATGGAGGCAGTAGATTTTAACCTCTGTGGAAAGCGTCAGGCTCCGATGGTAGTTGTAGTGACAGCACGAGGTCTCATCCTGCCGACAACGCCATATGTGGTAGAGTACTCGCTTCAACCCTGCTCTGCAGCGCCAAATGTGGTGGTCGGTGGTAAGGTTGGAGTCAAATACGACGCAGGGGCGAAGTCGAGTTACTTTCCCATCACTTTATTGGCCGTTGGTACAAGCTCTTAGTAAGATGAACCTCTTGACCGGGTGGTGAATTGGTCTCTCTGACCCAGATGGAATGGGGTCTCCCGCTCTCTGACCCAGATGGAATGGGGTCTCTCGGTCTCTGACCCAGATGGAATGGGGTCTCTCGGCTGTGTGCCGTCTCCCCATTATCAAGTGAATGCACGGACCTCACAGGAGCCAGGGGATGGATTGTTCCACAGATCCTAACCCATGGCTCCCAAGTTGTGCTTGTATTTGGAAGGAAACAGGAATTACTTCATTGAACTCGCTTTGAAATTACTTCTTACAAATGTTGCCTCATTCAGCATAACACCGTCTATTGAATGAATCATATGCCGTTGCAAGTGGTTGTCTTACTTGAGAGGAAACATTAGATTTATACTCAAAATGTTACAATTCAGATGCCAGAGTGGGAGGACGGCGCACTAGCCAGGGGTCACGCTAATGCAAGGAGTGATTGACAGGGCAGCTGCACTAACAATCAGACCACAGTAGAGGGGGGGTCACAGAGCGGTCAGCTGGTCAGCTTGCCTTACAGAAAGGATGGGGGAGGGGGGTTGGAGAGAGGTCTGACACACAGGATTGGGGGTGGGAAGAGACAGAAGAAGGGATATGTCAATAGAGGATGAACACAGCAGATGTACACTACACTTTGTGATAGGTGCACCTTATGACATGGACACAGTAGATGTACGATACACTCGGTGATAGGTGCACCTCATCACACTGTCACATGACGTCTTTTAAAGCATCCATACGTGATTATCTATTCAGATGATCTCACTGCTGTCGCCTGTACATATGACACGTATTGCTTGATCTTCAAGACTCACTGAGCTGACAGTTGTCAAAGGCATCTACTAAAATATTTGTCATTGTTGATCATATTCTTCATATACCTTACCAACTGTTGTACATGGATTAGCTACTGTGTATTTTGTGTCTTAATTATCAGTGTTTTCATTTCTTTATGAGCAAGGACAATTTGTAAGAAAGGCAGAAATGCCTAAAATTTCATCCTTGATAAATAAAGAATCAATCAATCAATCAATCAATCTCGCTCTCTCTCTCTCTCTCTCTCTCTCTCTCTCTCTCTCTCTCTCTCTCTCTCTCTCTCTCCCTCTCCCTCTCTGTGTGCGTGCGTGCGTGTGTATAAAGGGAGAATAGAGGGAATACCGAGGGGGAGGAGGGGATCATTTGAAGGGAAGGGGGGGGGGGGGGGGGGGGGGCGGAGATGTGAGGACGTTGCTGTCTGCCAGATAACAGTTATAGTGCAAACAGTTCATGCCCAGTTTATTATTCGAAATATTTTGGTCAGAAACAGTTCAGAACTCATGATTTATCAATGTGCTCCAATACTAATCATATGCAAGCGCAGATATCTTGTTGCTACGATAGTATCTCGTGTGACTTGTTAATTATTTGAATACTGACAAAGAAAGGGTGGCGGCGACCACAGAGTGTGGTCCTGAATTCCTGTAGCCAGGCCGTTCCTCCTGCAACGGTGGTCATTCCAGAGAACAGATCAATAGTACTAATTCACTTACCCCATCCGCTCATGAAGGGCTGCTTGGTCAGTCAGTGATGCGATTTGTTAGGGCACCTCACGCGCTTAAACCAATCAGCAGAGTGACTTATTCAATCGGCCTGTCTCGCCATAAAGGGCAGCCATTGGCATGACTCAGTCTGAGAATCTCCAACTAACGAGACCTTTCGCATAGAAAATGCAGGGGTCAGAGAATGCGGCGAAAATTAATTTCACTCAAAGAGTGCCTCAATATCTCGAGAGTATCCTAAATTCGATTTTCCTCGGCTAGCCGTTTCCTCTGCAAGGCCATATCAAATCATCGCAACTAGATCCATCTTCTTAAGATTCTCTGATAACGGAAATGCCGAAAGTCAAGGTCTTGATCAAGTTGATATCTCGACTCACTTCCCGACAAGTGTCGGAGAATAGATGCGCATCCTAATGCCTTCATCAGAACGCCCTAGACACAATATAATCTTTTCTGATTAAAAATAAAAAAAGAGAAGAGATATTAGGAAATCCCTTCCACTGATAGGCCCTACTAGTGAACTCATCCGAGGAAAGGGGTGCGATATTGGTCGTTTCATTCGCAGTGACTCCCACACAGGATGACAACCTAATTATTGCCTGTTCGCCAGCTTACATAAGCAATCTTGGACGGTTATTCCGCCCACAGAATGACAATACAGTGTGAATAATTTATAAAATGGTGTACACAATGCACTTTCAGCTGAATTGGGTTACGATGAATATCACATTTTCAGCAGTCGTCAAGGCGATTCGGCTCTGTTTCGAGCATAACAGCCTATGCAAAAACATAGCCAATCACATGCCGTGGCCCGCCAGCGGAGCGGGGTCCGCATCCCTTTCCTCGGACGATTCCACTAGTGTGGTCCGGCCATCAGTGGAAGGGATCCCGATATTAGTATGTACATGCACATGCGTGCGCGTAAGGACTCACACACGCGCATATATTGACACCACAAACACACACGCACGACGACAAAAGCGGATGCACACAACCACTAACATTCGCGCGGTCACACATGTGTACATAAAAACGCAGAGAGAGAGAGAGAGAGAGAGAGAGAGAGAAGTTTTGACCTTGACAACAGTTGCTCAAAGAAACTAAAATGGTTCTTTCTTTCTTCAAGTGTAATTGCTATCTACACTAATGTCATTCACTTATGTGCTCCACCAAATCATGTCAACATCTTCAGTAAAGTAAATCATTATGGTTTGTCTACTATTTTATTAGAAGATTCTTGATCAGTTTACTAAAATCGCTTTCATTAAAATCGAGCTCACAAAAAGATACTAAACAAATAAACGCGTTTTCATATTCACACACAGAGCGTGCATGTTACAAAATGAACATAGACGCCGAGCGACCGCACTGACTTTCTCCACTCCTGTCCTCAACACGGCGACGACACAGCCAGCTGAGCCATGTCCCAACGCGAGACGCGGCATTCGAGAGGACTTCCGAAGAACGGAAGCAGGGGAGGGGGTGGGGGATTAGAACCGGAAGTTGGGGGGGGGGGGTAGTGCAGGATTCTGCGCATCCAAGTGCGACAAGTTAGTCGAGGGAAGCGGGGTCAAGTTCAACTCATCCTGGCGCCCCTTCACACAAGGACCAAAGCGCCGAGCCACGAAAAGATAAGACAAACTGGAGGGCTTGCAACAGGAACCAAGGTCTCTCAAGCGAAAATCCCTGCACTCGCAAATCGCTTCCTCGATCAGTGCCCCAAGTGACCAGCTCTATCTGGTTAGCTCTTTGGATCCGAGACATTCCAAGGTTGACTGGCATCGCAGGAGCAGCTGGGTTTATGACTGCACATTAACATCAGCCTTACCCTGTCATTCACTGGTGATTTTCATGAAATAAATCTAACATTTCAAACAAACTATATCATGCACTTTGTTTCCACATCTTGTATTCAAGATTCTTTTTACAGGAAACAGATGGCATACAAGCATATTTTGATTACGACTAATGCAAGTCCAAAGGCGGAACATCAAGAGCTGCAATCGGTACCGGAAGCTGGGAGGCTTCTGGATGCAACAGAGGCTGTGTCAATGAGCAAAGTGGTCAGCCTTATACCAAAGGCAGGTTCCCCCGACTATGATCTGCAATCCAAAGGAATCCAAAAGGCATTTCAGGTCTTTGTTAAGAGTGATAGCTGTAATCCCGCGCAACGTCCAATCAGTCAGCTCTTGTAAGAAATCCGTTTCGAAAACCAGATACTGTCTGCCCTTTCGTCCCAAATTTCGATGCCATATTTAAATGATAGCAGCGATCATTGTAAAATAATACCGGAAATGCACTTTGGATTGCTGTGAATTGCGTATCCACAGTCCTGGGCAACCTGCCTCAGGACCATCACGACAGCATTGCAGCCAATACTGGTTGACCCCGGAGGCTCTCGGTGCTGTTCACGGCCATCAGCTATGGGAACGGGTCCCGGATGATCTATAGAACAAGGGTTCTAACCCCCACCCCTCCTCCAACCCCATCCCCAATCCCCAACTCCCACCCCTCCTCCAACCCCATCCCCAATCCCCAACTCCCACCCCTCCTCCAACCCCATCCCCAATCCCCGACCCCCACCAAGCGGCTGCTGTCCCTTTTCAAGCACCACTGATGGCCCACAGGGCCCAAACCTCAGTTCCGAAAGAGCGGAGGCAGTGAGTAGAGACTGCAGTGCCTGGTGTCAGGCTGTGGACAAGGAACTTGAGGGCAGCTTTGCAGGCAATGGAGCGAGTCACAAGCCCATGCTTTTCATCAAAACACGCATCAATGATGGCAGAGTGTCCCCTTCTGGTATGAACTTCCGTAGTCTCAGCAGACGCTAACGACGTAGCCGTGGTCATCCACTTTGAAAACAGGACGAACAGGTAGTGTTTGTTGGGGTTTGAGCTTTGTCAGCTTTACTGCAGTGTGTGGCTGATGTTTTTCTTGTTCGCACAACTTCAGCACGAATACCTCGTGCTTGTGGCAGATGTTCATTAGGTTGTGTAGCTAGTAAGTATTATCGAATAGAAACGTTTTATCCTACATCCTTAAACATGTGTTGTACATATTTTCATATGTTGGTGGGGGTGGTGGCGTTGGTGGCGTTGTGATGGTGTTGTTGGTGGTGGTTGTGGTGGCTGTGGTTGTGGCGGTGGTGGTGGTTCTGGTGGTGGTGATAGTGGTAGTGATGGTGGTGGTGGTGTGGTGGTGGTAGTGGTAATGATGATGGTGGTGGTGGTGGTGGTGGTGGTGGTGGTGGTGGTGGTGGTGGTGGTGGTGGTGGTGGTGGTGGTGGTGGTGGTGGTGGTGGTGGTGGTGGTTAGGGGGTGATGGTGGTGGTTTTGACCGTAGTGGTGGTTTAGGTGGTTTAAGTGGTTTTGGTGGTGGTTTTGGTGGTGGTGGTGGTGGTCGGTGGTGGTGGTGGTGGTGGTGGTGGTGGTGGTGGTGGTGGTGGTGGTGGTGGTGGTGGTGGTGGTGATGGGGGTGGTGGGGGTGCGGCTGGTGCTGGTGGTGCTGGTGGCGGTGGCTGTAAATATATCAATGATGACGATGGCGCCACACCAAAGACACGCAGTTGCCATAACTAACGAGTCCAGCACCAGAGCCTCCGAGACATTTACTCTGGCCATTT
>JAWQFJ010019696.1:0-7500 GCA_034096865.1 Theodoxus fluviatilis | reverse complement strand
CTCCCATTCCCACCCCTTCTTTCTCATCCCCTACCAATTACGTTCCCCCCACCCCCATCTCCCCTATTCTTTCCCTTAGTTGACCACCTCCCCCTGACCTCCCCCACCACAACTCTAACGTCATTGTCCTATTCCTTCATCATCAACCCCATCCAATTGACTTGCTACTTCGACAGCTGAATGGTATGCCCCTTCCGTGTTTGCATGCACCAAAAGTCAAAACAAGCGATCGACGTCACGACGACGATACTTGTCGGCTCCCGTCGGTCAGGGGTAAGATTAGACCCCCCCCCCCCTGCCTCCCTGAGGGAATCTCTGAGGGCGAATGACAGAGGAATGGTGTCTTGACTTGCTGATAGTCCAACCAACACCAGTGATTGGGGTGGTCGGTGCTCTGACACAGGCTTCGAAGATTGATAGGCCTGAAAGCTTATTCATTCTATTTCTTCATCTATCCATCTACGGAACCATCCATCCACCGAACCATCCATTTATCCACCCAACGATCCATGTATCCATCCATCCGTCCATCCGACCATCCATCCATCCAACCACCCACCCATCCATCCAACCACCCATCCATCCAACCACCCATCCATCCAACCACCCATCCATCCAACCACCCATCCATCCAACCACCCATCCATCCAACCACCCATCCATCCAACCATCCATCCATCCAACCACCCATCCATCCAACCACCCATCCATCCAACCATTCATCCATCACTCGCGACACATACAGATGGGACAAGACATTGCTGCCTTCAGTTGGAGCAGTTTCTATTGGAGGTTAGTCCATGAGGCGAGTTGCTCTTAGTACAAAAACTATTCTTGCTTCAAGGTCTAGTGAAGTACTCATAATGCGATAATACTGCCAAAAGAAAGCTGGTCTGAAAGGTCGATCAAACTCCTCTCTCTCTCTCTCTCTCTCTCTCTCTCTCTCTCTCTCTCTCTCTCTCTCTCTCTCTCTCACTCACTCACTCTCACTCTCACTCTCACTCACTCCTGGGCTGGCTGCCATGGCGAGCGGACTTGTTGCGCTGTGCTCCGGCATGTGGGATACTGAACTGTGTTGGTTCTGTTCGACATACGGATTCCGATGTCATACTACTGAGATGAGAGACAGGCTGCGTTCGATTTGTCCGCCTGAATCCGCCGGCGGGCGAGACGGGGCACCGGCGGGTTTTTTGTTGCGCTCGATTTCTTCAGGTCACATGACCGGCGGATCACCCGGCGAACCGCCGGGTCCGCCCTCAGGTTTTCTGAGGCGAACGAAGATCCAAGATGGCGACGACCAGACTAGGGTTTATGTTTTGTGACGCTTCGACACTGAAAATATTCGATAATTCGTTCCCCGCTGACTCATGTGTGCCTTAATTTGTCACCTCGCTGCAATCTCCGCTGGACAATTGAAGTAGATTACGATTTTTTTCTTTATTGTGTGCACGATGTGTGGTTGACGGTGAGAAATCCTGCATTTAAGTTCGAATTGACAATTCTCTCGCAAAGGGACGTAACTCTATATTCTGACCTCCCTTTGCGTAAAGAAAAATCGCTCGAGTGCGCCGTGTAACGACCCAAAGTATGAACCGACCCAAAGTATGAACCGGAAATCGTCGCAGAGTTATCTGCCCGGCTCTCTCTTTATGCGATTTACCGCTCCTGCACCTGTTCTTCGCATGGAATATATCCCGACAAACGACGCATTAGTTGCTTTACGAGTTTTTGTGTTTTTGGTGCATTTGTGTCGTTTAACACATAATGTAGCGTTCAAAAAAGTTTTTTCCCGTGAAAAGCCGTCTCCCCTGCCGGAAATAATATGGGAGTCACCTCCCTGTAGTCTATTTGTAGTCTGGTTTTATAAAACGCGACCGTTGACTGACTTGGCACGCCCGGGGAGTTATGCTAAGATCCGGCCGCGTTAATATATCTGCGTTTTGTGACAAACGTCTTGCTCGGCGGTACTGTACTCCATGCACCTTAACGGTGCGCGTGATTCGGGTGTAATCTTAAGCTAAACGACGTTCCGAATGTTTCCGACTTCGACCATTTCAGCAGCGCCAATAAACGTCGTTTAGCTTAAGATTACACCCGAATCACGCGCACCGTTAAGGTGCATGGAGTACAGTACCGCCGAGCAAGACGTTTGTCACAAAACGCAGATATATTTACGCGGCCGGATCTTAGCATAACTCCCCGGGTGTGCCAAGTCAGTCAGGCGGAGTGGCGGGTGCCGTCTCTTTTTAGAGTCGAATTATTAAGAGTACCGGGCAGATAACTCTGCGACGATTTCCGGTTCATACTTTGGGTCGGTTCATACTTTGGGTCGTTACACGCCGTCTTAGTGTATATAGGGTCTTTGACTGCAGTAGGCTCAGGAGTCACTTATCAGGGCATAGGTAGTGGTAATGAAAATGTTCAATTTACACAATAACCTCAAACCTTACCATAAACCAAGAAGACAGCACATTTAGTCATCCTCGCTACCGCTGTCTATAGTAACTTGCAAACACCACAATTGTGCCGCCATGTTGATCAGCCGAAAGCGCTCGATTGGCACGAAAGCTGTCGATTCGCCTGTCACGTGACGGCGAACAGCCGGTCACGTGGCGGCAGACCGCCGCCAGCGGATTCCGGCGGTTAAGTCGAGCGCAGCCACAGAGAAGGAACTAACAAAGAATTGTAAGTGAATTTCCAATAGCTTTTTTCGTGGCACGCTGAGAATGTTTCGCATTTCATCGCTTGACTTATATTGATTCTTGTCTTCTGTGATGAAATGAAGTTTGCATCGTAGTTCAATCCGAACTAAGACTTCGTCGATCGTGAGGTCGCCTCGTTTATAACGTTTGTGCACGAGGACATCTACAAATTACTCAAAGTGCCTCGATAGACATAGAATTAAATTTGTGACACACCGGTTGGTTTCTCCGTGTAGGACGAGGGTCGTTTTGGTTTTTCGTTTATGTGTTGATACTGAGTGACGCGGAACAGTGTTTATTTCTCACCCTCGACTACGTGTCGGATTTTGGACCCTTACAGTGTATTTTGTGCTAGATGTAGGCGTTTGGAAGTGGCGTGTAACATAATCGGACATAGCTATTTGATTTTGATTTGAATATTATTTGTGGAGGAATTGATTATTGCATTGCTTACCCAGACCTATTTTTACTAAGATCACGATTTCGTCGATAACTTTGATGCATTGTTGAAACTGAATGCACGAGGACACCTACTGTACTGGTTGCTCAAGACGCTGGATTCCATCACATTCAGCGGTTGACAGTAAAAGTCTATTTGCTCCCTGCCGGGTCACCATTCTATGAGACTGTTGAAGAATCTGACGACCATGCCCTGCTCGAAAAACCTGTTGCTGAAATCTATGATATACATAATGACTGTGCACTTATGATTTGTGGAGATTTAAACGCCAGAACAGTAGACTTTAATATCAACATGGTCTCAAAAGAACAAGCGAGTTTCATGAAAGGATATGGGACAATCGACAATATTTTTGTCTTACATAGCATCATAACAAAAAGCCTGTGTAAACACAGGAAACTTTATATGGGCTACATTGATTTCAAAGAGGCTTTCGATACGGTGAAACGTCACATTATGTGGAATATCCTTGCAGAATACGGGATTGGGGGAAATTACTGAACATCCTGAAAGCGATGTGCAGTAAAGTACAGTATTGCTAAGAGGGAATGAGGGCTGCACTGACTTATTCGAAAGCACCGTGGGCCTAAAACAAGGCTGCAAAGCCAGTCCGATCTTATTTACATACCTTGTGGACTCGTTGGTTGAAGAAATCGATGCCAACAGTAAGCATGGAATCCAACTAATGCCAAATACACCCTAGATGAGTGCCCTTCTTTTTGCAGACGACATTGCCCTACTCTCAGACACAGCAATATGCCTCCAAAATCAGCTTAACTTTCTGAAGAGGTCAGCTGATCGACTTCGGATCTTTGTCAATTCTGAAAAGACTAGAATAGTAGTACACAGATTAGGGGGATACCTTGCCAAGCACGAAAAATGGTTTCTTGGTAACGGGCAGTTACAGCCAGCGAATACAAATATTTGGTTAATGTTCTATCTGCAAAATTGTGCTCAAATGTAACCCAGACTGACATAGCATGCAGAGCGAAAGCAGCCCTCATGCTGCTGATCAAATCACAGAGAAAGGTATCCCATGTAACGCCCAGTGTGTTTTTTAATAAACGTTTTGATGCACAGATCCAGCCCATACTTTTATATGGATCTGAGGTGTGGGGAATGGACGACTGCCAAACTATAGGTGTACATCTGCGTGCTCTCAAGAGTTTCTTGAATGTGTTATCTCGCACCCCAAATGACATGGTTTATGGAGACACGGGACGGTTCCCCCTCTATGTGAATGCTCAAATCAAAAGTATCAAGTACTGGTTAAAAGTTCTGAAAATGGATGAAAGCAGACTCCCGAAAAAGGTATACAAAATTATTTTACATACGTCTGAAAATTGTAGATTTCATACATCCAAGGTGAGACATTGAAAATGTATGAATAGAACAAAGAGTTAATGATGAGACTGCATTGTTCAGAAATCTGAGAGTCGGGCTGACGAGCAGATTTTTCGGACTCTGGAAAGAAAGAGTACTAAGTAGCCAGATATATTCTTTCTACAGACAATTTAAAGACTCGTGTATGACTGAACAATATCTCTACGACATGGACAAAAGAGTGTTCAGAGATATTTACGTACGTTTTTGAATGGGCATCATTGAATTGTACATCCATAAGCTAAGATACGTGACAGAAGGGATAGAAAAAAGTGTCCTCTATGCAGAGAAAAGTATGAGATGGAGGAACATTTCCTTCTCTGTATGTATGTATGTCAGTAATTTATAGAGCACCTGAATTCAGCACTTCTGTTGCTCTTAAGCGCTTTACAAAACAGCATATTGTCGTTTCAGTATTTGAAGAGGAAGGCCTTTAGGCCTCTTTTGAAGCTGGACAGAGATGGGGCAGCTCTGAGTGGTTCTGGGAGAGAGTTCTCTGTTGCCCAACATTGTACGCGTTAAGGGAACGCTATATATTTCCACATCTAGACCTAAATTGTCAAAGTCCGGTGAAATAATTTTTGGCATCTAATCAAATGTACATCATAAAAGCGATAAGTACATATCTATACAGAGCCTTCAGGCGCAGACAAGAAGCTCTACAGAGTACGACAGTTTTTTTCTTGACTAATATTTGGCTACATGTGCATTTGCCCCTACATGTTAAGCCAAAACATGTGATTTATTGTAACACTTGAAAAGAGCCAGTGGCCTTATCAATAAACTTGTTCGTTCGTTCTCTCTCTCTCTCTCTCTCTCTCTCTCTCTCTCTCTATCTATCTATCTATCTATCTATCTATCTATCTATCTATCTATCTATCTATCTATCTATCTATCTATCTATCTATCTATCTATCTATCTATCTATCTATCTATCTATCTATCTATCTATCTATCTATCTATCTATCTATCTATCTATCTATCTATCTATCTATCTATCTATCTATCTATCTATCTATCTATCTATCTATCTATCTATCTATCTATCTATCTATCTATCTATCTATCTATCTATCTATCTATCTATCTATCTATCTATCTATCTATCTATCTATCTATCTATCTATCTATCTATCTATCTATCTATCTATCTATCTATCTATCTATCTATATATCTATCTATCTATCTACCTATCTATCATCTATCTATCTATCTATCTATCTATCTATCTATCTATCTATCTATCTATCTATCTATCTATCTATCTATCTATCTATCTATCTATCTATCTATCTATCTATCTATCTATCTATCTATCTATCTATCTATCTATCTATCTATCTATCTATCTATCTATCTATCTATCTATCTATCTATCTATCTATCTATCTATCTATCTATCTATCTATCTATCTATCTATCTATCTATCTATCTATCTATCTATCTATCTATCTATCTATCTATCATTATCTATCTATCTATCTATCTATCTATCTATCTATCTATCTATCTATCTATCTATCTATCTATCTATCTATCTATCTATCTATCTATCTATCTATCTATCTATCTATCTATCTATCTATCTATCTATCTATCTATCTATCTATCTATCTATCTATCTATCTATCTATCTATCTATCTATCTATCTATCTATCTATCTATCTATCTATCCTATCTATCTATCTATCTATCTATCTATCTATCTATCTATCTATCTATCTATCTATCTATCTATCTATCTATCTATCTATCTATCTATCTATCTATCTATCATATCTATCTATCTATCTATCTATCTATCTATCTATCTATCTATCTATCTATCTATCTATCTATCTATCTACATCTATCTATCTATCTATCTATCTATCTATCTATCTATCTATCTATCTATCTATCTATCTATATCTATCTATCTATCTATCTATCTATCTATCTATCTATCTATCTATCTATCTATCTATCTATCTATCTATCTATCTATCTATCTATCTATCTATCTATCTATCTATCTATCTATCTATCTATCTATCTATCTATCTATATCTATCTATCTATCTATCTATCTATCTATCTATCTATCTATCTATCTATCTATCTATCTATCTATCTATCTATCTATCTATCTATCTATCTATCTATCTATCTATCTATCTATCTATCTATCTATCTATCTATCTATCTATCTATCTATCTATCTATCTATCTATATCTATCTATCTATCTATCTATCTATCTATCTATCTATCTATCTATCTATCTATCTATCTATCTATCTATCTATCTATCTATCTATCTATCTATCTATCTATCTATCTATCTATCTATCTATCTATCTATCTATCTATCTATCTATCTATCTATCTATCTATCTTATCTATCTATCTATCTATCTATCTATCTATCTATCTATCTATCTATCTATCTATCTATCTATCTATCTATCTATCTATCTATCTATCTATCTATCTATCTATCTATCTATCTATCTATCTATCTATCTATCTATCTATCTATCTATCTATCTATCTATCTATCTATCTATCTATCTATCTATCTATCTATCTATCTATCTATCTATCTATCTATCTATCTATCTACTATCTATCTATCTATCTATCTATCTATCTATCTATCTATCTATCTATCTATCTATCTATCTATCTATCTATCTATCTATCTATCTATCTATCTATCTATCTATCTATCTATCTATCTATCTATCTATCTATCTATCTATCTATCTATCTATCTATCTATCTATCTATCTATCTATCGATCTATCTATCTATCTATATATCTATCTATCTATCTATCTATCTATCTATCTATCTATCTATCTATCTATCTATCTATCTATCTATCTATCTATCTATCTATCTATCTATCTATCTATCTATCTATCTATCTATCTATCTATCTATCTATCTATCTATCTATCTATCTAT
>JAWQFJ010019695.1:25000-27500 GCA_034096865.1 Theodoxus fluviatilis | reverse complement strand
CTTCCTAGATTACCTTCAAGTTCAAGTCAGCCACTCAATTACACAAGCCTGGAAATCGTGTTGCAGGAAGCCAGAGGGAAAGTGAAATATGATACACAATACTACCACAACTTACAAAGTGATGACTAATTAGTCTCCATACATCAGTGAAAAAGGCCCGGTTGGCAGATTGAATGCTGCAGTCAGGTAGTCTTTTTTGTTTTTTGTTTTGGTTGTTGTTGTTGTTTACTTCTTCTTCTTCTTCTTCTTCTTCTTCTTCTTCTTCTTCTTCTTCTTCTTCTTCTTCTTCTTCTTCTTCTTCTTCTTCTTCTTCTTCTTCTTCTTCTTCTTCTTCTTCTTCTTCTTCTTCTTCTTCTTCTTCCTGGGCTTGAGTTCCCAGGGTCATCCCTTTTCGGGGATGAGAATTGTGCGTGTATGGCCGTTTGTTTTTCCCTGCCGCATGGGCAGCCATACTCCGACTTCGAGTGATAAGAGATTTTTTATGAATACAGATAGATTGCAGGGCTTGAAGGCAGCAAACAATGCAGATAAAAAGCAAGACAAGAGACAGAAGATGAGAAACAAGGAGAAAGGATAGACAGTGGGAACATTGTTGCCCTGTGTTGCCAGCCAGGGGGTAGCCTATTTCAATCCGCGGGCTACCCTCGCGGTAGTAGTTGTTTACAAAAATGTCTAACCAAAATCTCTGAAAATATGTAATTAACTCATTGTTCAACTTTTGTAGAGCAAATGTGATTCAGAACTTTAAAAACTATTATTTATTAATCATGTCGAGTGATCACAGCTCTACTATTACTAGTCTTGTACAGTAGGGTGCAATGCTGTCAGTCCGAGTAAATGTGGTATTTCAAAGCCTAAACATGCCTACAATTTTAAATATATATCTATATCTAGGCTTCAGGCAATTTGTGTTGCACCTAAGGACTCAATTTTAATGATTGTGTTAGGTAGAAAGTGGTAGTTAGCAAACGAAGCGATGGCCTCCGCTAGCGAAGTCAGGAATCACGCTGTGCACGTCCTTTAGTAGTAGTCCTTGATTTTGCCGCAAAACGTAGAAAATATGTTATGTTTGCATGTGAACCCGAAGTTTTGTGCTATTTCTTGAGCTGCGGGTTATTCATTTAAACCTTCAGTCGACTCACAGAATAGAAACTTTCCGGTTTTGGTAGTATGTGGGTGAAGCATGCAAAAAATAAAAAAGGTTATGCAAATCAGAGGTTTAAGGGCCTGTCGGAATGAAATGATAAATGAATAAATGAACGAACGAACGAACGAACGAATGAATGAACGAAAGAACGAACACATGAATAAATAAATGAATGAATGAATGAATGAATGAATGAATGAATGAACGAATGAATGAATGAATGAATGAATGAATGAATGAATGAATGAATGAATGAATGAGTGAATGAATGAATGAATGAATGAATGAATGAATGAACGAATGAATGAATGAATGCAGGAAGCTTTCCGACCTGTTAGCCTTTGAAGGCCATGTAAAGCCATGGACTTCAAACTCATTAGAGCTGGTCAGACAAAGCCATGGACTTCAAACTCATTAGAGCTGGTCAGACAAGTCCATGGACTTCAAACTCATTAGAGCTGGTCAGACAAGTCCATGGACTTCAAACTCATTAGTGCTGGTCAGACAAGTCCATGGACTTCAAACTCATTAGAGCTGGTCAGACAAGTCCATGGACTTCAAACTCATTAGAGCTGGTCAGACAAGTCCATGGACTTCAAACTCATTAGAGCTGGTCAGACAAGTCCATGGACTTCAAACTCATTAGAGCTGGTCAGACAAAGCCATGGACTTCAAACTCATTAGAGCTGGTCAGACAAGTCCATGGACTTCAAACTCATTAGAGCTGGTCAGACAAGTCCATGGACTACAAACTCATTAGAGCTGGTCAGACAAAGCCATGGACTTCAAACTCATTAGAGCTGGTCAGACAAGTCCATGGACTTCAAACTCATTAGAGCTGGTCAGACAAGTCCATGGACTTCAAACTCATTAGAGCTGGTCAGACAAAGCCATGGACTTCAAACTCATTAGAGCTGGTCAGACAAGTCCATGGACTTCAAACTCATTAGAGCTGGTCAGACAAGTCCATGGACTTCAAACTCATTAGAGCTGGTCAGACAAGTCCAAGTCAAATCTCGATTTTTCACGTGTGTGGTGGTCCTTTCCGCGTTGCATAGCGAGGCGCGGTGGCTCTATGCTTACCCCAGCCCACAGGGATGATTGAACGCCTGAACGTGGGCTGGACCTTGACCTCCCATACTTACAGCATGTCTACTGAGAGCTGGAGCCTGAGATGGATCACTGTCTATGTCTGTACACGAGTAGGGGAACATTCCTTGTCT
Source organism: Theodoxus fluviatilis (assembly GCA_034096865.1). NCBI lineage: Eukaryota > Metazoa > Mollusca > Gastropoda > Cycloneritida > Neritidae > Theodoxus > Theodoxus fluviatilis. The sequence goes on along the minus strand of JAWQFJ010019695.1, from coordinate 25,130 downwards.
GTCACCAGCTGTCTCCAGCCACTGGCATTTTCGTCATAGGGTTCCACCCTGTTTCAAATTGCGTGTGCAGAACATAATTTACACACTCTCTGGTTCAGTGCCTCTCTGAATGCGTGTGTATATCTGTGTG
>JAWQFJ010019695.1:0-22500 GCA_034096865.1 Theodoxus fluviatilis | reverse complement strand
TGTACGGATGGGTTGAGAGATGGGTGGAGAGATGGATGAATGAATCAATGGAGGAAGGGAAGGAAGGGCGGAGAGATGGATGGATGAATGTGTGGGTGGGGGAATGTGTGGGTGGGTGGATATACATGAGTGGATGGAAATGTGGATGTACGGATGGATGATGGGTGGAGAGATGGGTGGAGAGATGGATGAATGAATCTATTGAGGAAGGGAAGGTTGGATGAATGGATGGATGAATGTGTGGGTGGAGAGACTGATGAATGAATCAATGGAAGGAGGAGTGGGTAAATGGATGGATGGATGGATGCATGGATGGATGGATGGATGGATGGATGAGTGGGTAAGTGAGTGGGTGGATGTACCGATAGTTGGACGGATGGAAAGATGGATAAATGAATCAATGGAGGAAGAGATGGATGAACGAATGGAAAAACAGGGAAGCACTGATTAATGGAAGGAATGAAGGTGTCGCGGAAGGAAGGGTGGATGGAAGGAATGATAGATAGATAGATGATGGATGGATGAATGGAGGGAGGGAGGGGTTTCAAAGCCCGTCAGTCGTTCCAGATAATGTGAAGCCCAGAAAGAGCAGGGAAGGCACAGGGCGAGATGTACAGGGGAGCAGTGCTAGAAGAAAAGGGTGATGAGCTTTCAAAGTGAGAGTCGGCGAGGAACATCAGTATGGAGACTACTAGGTTTAGGCGGGTGTGAAAAGGAGTTGGAGTGTGTGTGTGTGTGTGTGTGTGTGTGTGTGTGTGTGTGTGTGTGTGTGTGTGTGTGTGTGCGTGCTTTACTGAAAGGAGTAGCGGTTTGTGTAAAAAGGTCACCTTATGGTAACATTGATTCGAAAGATGTCTGTGTAGAGAAAGAGTTGAATATGACAGAGTGATCAAAGCGATTGGGCAAGTTTTAAAGGTCACATACGGTGTATGGGGAGGAGGATGTGGGTGACTTTTGAGCAGCGTTTGGAAGCGAACTAGATCGGATGAGTAGTAGGTTCTGTGTATGAAGTCGTCACGGTTTTTAGGTTAACCACACAGGATGTGGAATTGATTGGAGGGTGTGTGATGGTAGGTTTCACAGCTCATCTGCACAGATAAAGAGAATGTGGATAAAAAGCCTATGTTGAGGCCGACAATTTTGGACGTGAATACGATGGTAGTTAGTGGTAATCAGGTTTTGGGGTCAACGAAACGGGAAGGGTGAATGGATGGGTGGTCAGAGGTAAACAGGTTTTTGAGGTCAACCGTATGTGGTAGGGGTGGGTGGGTATGTCATAATCAGATTCGGGGGGGGACCATATGAAGGGGGGGGGCTTAATTGGTAAGCAGGTTTATTGGGGGTAAACCCTATGGTGTGGGGTAAGTGGTAGGCAGGGGTAGGGGGGCAATCATGAGGGGGTGGGGATGTGAGATAAGTGATGATCAGGTTTTGAGTGTCGCCCTGACACCACAGCATGTCTTGTACACCTTTATTTAGTGTCCCGCTGTGGCCTACCTGCCTGTGCTCTTTGTGGCTCGATTGCTACGTAGAGCGTCTGCCACCCTCTCATTGTTTGTGTGGACTGAGCTGCTTTAATCCTACCCTGGATCGAGAGATTTCTTCCTATCAGCTCCAGTGATGAACTTCTCCCGCCAGCCGCTCTATTTATCATGTCCTCAGGATGTTTGGGCTCAGTTCAAACTGACCACGAGTCCTCGCCTTGAGAAATGGGGTCACCTGGTGTCAGGCATGAGTGATGTGTTTACTCAGACGTCCGTGCTTTTTGAAAACAGTTTTGATATGCCCTGCTTAAAGTCTCGCTCAGTCACAGTGATGATGGTGGCCTGAATAGTCTCGGTACAAGGGTGGATTCTTTTTTTTAACGAGAACAATACCTGTTGCACCGTTTGTACGTTTGTCTCAGGAGAGTTGCACATGACTCACAGTGTAATCATTACATTGTGTGAGATGCACATGCCCATACTGGCACGTCGTTGAAAAGTGACGGCGGACTGTGAGCTTTAGACAATGACGCATTTGAAAATTACATGCTTCTTGAGCGAGGGAAAAACGGCCATCGATAGACTTCACTATTCCTCCTTAAAAAAAAACCTGTTAATGTCAAGCATGGATCCATTTTCATTCGCCAAAGGCCCTATCATAAAATTTATGCAAGTTATTTTGAAAGGGATGTGTGAGAAAAACACCTGATTAAAATAAGCAATGATGAATGCCCCAGGAAACTTCTGCCTCGACATATTCAACGATGATGTCAGTGTCTGAGCATGTTTCTGGTGCATACTTCTTACGGAAACCGTCGCCTTAAACTCGTTTTTCTTGTTGGATTATTGGCTTCCTCATGATGCACGAGTCAATATTCCCTCAATATATGTGTCTTCTCCTGGGAAAATATAGCATTTAAGAAAGTCTTTTTTTAATAGTCTGGCTGTTTGCCTTTCGGGTTCAGTTTCCATCCCGACATTTTTTTTTACTTCTTCATAGCGCTGATGATGGCATGGGAGATTCCTTTGCTTTACAGCCCCCTGCCCCACCCTTCGCCCACACAAACTCTGCGTGGAGTGGATTCCTGCTGGGATATATGCTTGTACCTGAACATGTTTCTGAAACAGCCGCGCTGCTAGATGAGCTTGAAGTGTGAGTCTTTGGGAATACGAGTGATGGCAGAGTGCACTGTGCCTCCATCACCACAAAGAGAAGCATATCGAAGAGCACTACTCATAGTCCCTGCACACTTCTCGTCCCTTGCTTATGGCTTGCAGCAATGCAAGGGGGAAAAGCTATGTAGGAAAAGAAGTTATTGTGTCACCCTCCCCGTTTGTGTCAATGGGTGTACATGTTTAGCCCTCTCTTGTTTCATCTCCACGTCCTGACTCGTGTATTTCGGGACAGAATGTACATGCACCTAGGACTGCACTAAAATGTAGAAGGAGCACTCTAACGTTCATGGAAAGGTCGCCCGTTCGCTCCCCACATGTGGCCCAAAACATTTTCTATATCCAGGCGCCGTGCTTAAAATAAGAGTCCCTTGATAAGGATTTCTATAGAACACTCAGATAATGGTATTTATGGCAGTATTTTACGACCCGTCAATCGAATGTACTAGGAACATTTTTCGTTATCAATGATTGCTCTACTAATGATTTTAGTGTTAAACTTTTTTTCATCTTGTGTCGACGTCTTCGTTGTGAAGTTGCTAACTATGCACGCTTGTATGTGTATGTGTGCATGTGCGTGTGCTTGCGTAAATGCTTTTGTATGTGTGCACGAACACATACACACGTACACACACTCACACGCGCGCGCTCTCACTTTAGTCACTCGTCGCGCGTTCTGTTTCTCGTCACTGTCTGTCTATGTGTCTGTATGTGTGTCTGTGTGTCTGTCGGTCTGTCTGTCTGTCTGTCTGTCTGTCTGTCTGTCTGTCTGTCTGTCTGTCTGTCTGTCTGTCTGTCTGTCTGTCTGTCTGTCTGTCTGTCTGTCTGTCTGTCTGTCTGTCTGTCTGTCTGTCTGTCTGTCTGTGTGTGTCTGTCTGTTTCTGTCTGTCTGTGTGTCTGTCTGTCTGTCTGTCTGTCTGTGTGTCTGTCTGTCTGTCTGTCTGTGTGTCTGTCTGTTTTTGTGTCTGTCTGTTTGTCTGTCTGTCTGTCTGTGTGTCTGTCTGTCTGTCTGTCTGTGTGTCTGTCTGTGTGTCTGTCTGTCTGTGTCTGTCTGTCTGTCTGTCTGTCTGTCTGTCTGTCTGTCTGTCTGCCTGCCTGCCTGCCTGCCTGCCTGCCTGCCAGCCTGCCTGCCTGCCTGCCTGTCTGCTTGCCTGCCAGTTTGCCTGCCTGCCTGTCTGTCTGTCTGTCTGTCTGTCTGTCGTCTGTCCGATTCTCTCTCTCTCTCTCTCTCTCTCTCTCTCTCTCTCTCTCTCTCTCTCACGATCTCCAATAGTCATTGACGTCAAGTTAGCAAGTTTTAATTAAATTTCGGATTGAGTCTTACGAGGGGTGTGTGTATTGTGGTGTGTCGTGTGTGTTGTGTATTATGTGGTGTGAGGTGTGGTGTGCGTATAATGTGGTGTGTGGTGTGGTGTGTGATGTGTGTTATGTGGTGTGATGTGTGTTTTGTGGGTTATGTGGTGTGTTATGTGGTGTGTTATGTGGTGTGTGATATGTGTTAAGTGTTGCGTGGCGTGTTGTGTGCGTTATGTAGTATGTGATATGGTGTGTGATATGTGTTGTGTGGTATGTGCCATGTGGTGTAGTATGGTGTGTGGCATGCGTTAGGTGTTGTTTGTAGTGTGTTGGAGGCAGTGGTGAGTGGAGGCTGCCTGATGAGTGTGTTGTGGTGTATGTGGCGTGTGTTATGGGGTATATGTGTGGTGTGTGGCTTGCGTTATGTGGTGTGTGTTGTGTTTAAGAGGTAGTAGTGGATGGAGGCTCCCTATTTCAGAGGGGAATGCGTGATCGATGAGCTCTTTCTTGTTTTCCAATCAACACTTCCTGTCCATCTGGCCTGGGTCGCGTGCCCCTAACGGGGTCTTTTTCACCCCTTCCCCTATCACCACCCTCCCTTTATCTCACACACCTTCCCCCCCCCCCCCCCCCTTCTTCCCTCTCCCTTCTACCCCCCCCCTCCCCTTGCCATGCCGCGTGCCCAAGTGGTGTGGAGTTGCCACGGTCCCCGTATCCATCACTCCCGTCTGCCCCCGTGGCTGTTGGCCTGTCCTGCCTGTAAGTCTTCCCGCCCGTCTGCCGACACAGCAGTTGCTAGGGTGGGGTGGGCAGGTAAGGGGGAGGGGGTGGAATGCAGTAGGAGGGAATGAGGGGATGGGCGGAGAAGGAAAGAGGAGCTGAGTGGTTGGAGTAATCATCTAGATGGAATGCGTTGAACACTGCAGACAAGTTAGGAGGGCAGAATGGGGGTGGTGGTGGGGGTTGGGGGTTGGGGGTGGGGAATGAGACTTAAGTTGCTGTGTACAGAAGAATGGGTTGCATTGCATACTGTAGACTAAAAGGGGAAAAGGGCGGGGTGAGGTAGGGGGATGGAGTGCGAGTTTCATTCATGACATTGAATCGATTTCCGATAGCCGTCACTGTTTAAAGTTTCACCGCCGTTCTTCCCCTGGGCTGCCTTGTCAATAAGGAGGCCGGTGACGAGTCTTTGATCGATTCATGCACAGTAGGCAGAAAACTCCTGCAGCCATTCTTTCTGTCCACAGCGTCCCGCCACAACTTCCCCTGATCTGATTTTGGTTTCAGCGCAGTCGTTGCTATTGGTACACGTGCAAGAAATATTCCTTCCAGGAGGGTGAAAGTAATTTTTTTTTTAGGAACGGGAGCATCAGTGTTGACTATCAGTGGTTGTCTGTGTTATGTGACGTTCCGTATCGACTGGACTCTGCGTTTTGACAATGGAGGGCTGGAGCTCAAGTTGTCACATATATTGTTCCCAACCCGGTAGGAAAATGACCATTCCATCTCGTAGTCTGTAGGAATGGAGGGTATTGCCATCCCTATTGGCTTTCTCACTAACCTCCTCAGCCGTCCCATGCTTCTGAATGATCTGCTGTCATTCAGAAAAGGCCGCGACTTTTCGTCCATCTGTGGTTTAGCCACTGATCTTGCAGTTGCTGTCTTCCTGCGGGGTGGGGGTCAGAATAGACCCGCTGCGTCCGCCTACGCGACTCGAAAGAGGCGAATAATTAGGGACATCGTGACTTGACTTTCACTTACTCTAGATAGTTTCCTTGATTCCGTGATAACTGTTCTTACAAAACCTACAAAGGCTGACAGGCCGTAAGACTTCATCCATTCCATTCCATTCGCACTTGGTGGCAAGGACGTGCAGAATGTTTGTGATAGTGACAGGTAATTGAAAACGAGTTCGAAGTGTTAGAGAAGCTTTGGGGCTGCATCTGCACAAAAGGATTTCCCTGGAAATGCCCACCGTCAACATGATACGGACAACTCGTGCTAGAGGATTGACTATCGTTTCATGAGAAGCATATTCGAGTACAGAGTCTCCTTCTCCCATTGTGTCAAGTCCTACATGGACGAAGAACTACGTATCAAATATCGGGCAAAGTCGATAAAGAACGCTTACCTGGCAAAACAATCAGTAATTTCATTTCCACCCTTCACTTCGACAAGCCTGGGATTGGAGGATGAAAGTGTTGTACATTGGAGGTTTGGCTGCCTTTGAGCTTGAGCTATTAGGTTGGAATGGGTGTGTATGAGATTGTGATGCATGTGAGGTTGGGATGCATGTGAAATTGGGATGCATGTAAGGTTGGGATGCATGCGAGGTTGGGATGCATGTGAGGTTGGGATGCATGTGAGGTTGGGATGCATGTGAGGTTGGGATGCATGTGAGATTGGAATGCATGTGAGATTGGAATGCATATGAGGGTTGGGATGCATGTGAGATTGGGATGCATGTGAGATTGGAATGCATGTGAGATTGGGATGCGTGTGAGATTGGGATGCATGTGAGATTGGGATGCATGTGAGATTGGAATGCATGTGAGATTGGAATGCATATGAGGGTTGGGATGCATGTGAGATTGGGATGCGTGTGAGATTGGAATGGGTGTGAGGTTGGGATGCGTGTGAGATTGGAATGCATGTGAGGTTGGGATGCATGTGAGGTTGGGATGCATGTGAGATTGGGATGCATGTGAGGTTGGGATGCATGTGAGGTTGGGATGCATGTGAGGTTGGAATGCATGTGAGATTGGGATGCATGTGAGGTTGGGATGCATGTGAGGTTGGGATGCGTGTGAGGTTGGGATGTATGTGAGGTTGGAATGCATGTGAGGTTGGAATGCATGCGAGATTGGGATGCATGTGAGGTTGGGATGCATGTGAGATTGGAATGCATATGAGGGTTGGGATGCATGTAAGATTGGGATGCGTGTGAGGTTGGAATGCATGTGAGGTTGGGATGCATGTGAGGTTGGGATGCATGTGAGATTGGAATGCATATGAGGGTTGGGATGCATGTGAAATTGGGATGCATGTAAGGTTGGGATGCATGCGAGGTTGGGATGCATGTGAGATTGGGATGCATGTGAGGTTGGGATGCATGTGAGATTGGAATGCATATGAGGGTTGGGATGCATGTGAGATTGGGATGCGTGTGAGGTTGGAATGCATGTGAGGTTGGGATGCATGTGAGGTTGGGATGCATGTGAGGTTGGGATGCATGTGAAATTGGGATGCATGTAAGGTTGGGATGCATGCGAGGTTGGGATGCATGCGAGATTGGGATGCATGTGAGGTTGGGATGCATGTGAGATTGGAATGCATATGAGGGTTGGGATGCATGTGAGATTGGAATGCATGTGAGATTGGAATGTATGTGAGATTGGAATGCATATGAGGGTTGGGATGCATGTGAGATTGGGATGCATGTGAGATTGGAATGCATGTGAGATTGGAATGCATATGAGGGTTGGGATGCATGTGAGATTGGGATGCATGTGAGATTGGAATGCATGTGAGATTGGGATGCGTGTGAGATTGGAATGGGTGTGAGGTTGGGATGCGTGTGAGATTGGAATGCATGTGAGGTTGGGATGCATGTGAGGTTGGGATGCATGTGAGATTGGGATGCATGTGAGGTTGGGATGCATGTGAGGTTGGGATGCATGTGAGGTTGGAATGCATGTGAGATTGGGATGCATGTGAGGTTGGGATGCATGTGAGGTTGGGATGCGTGTGAGGTTGGGATGTATGTGAGGTTGGAATGCATGTGAGGTTGGAATGCATGTGAGATTGGAATGCATGTGAGATTGGGATGCATGTGAGGTTGGGATGCATGTGAGGTTGGGATGCATGTGAGGTTGGGATGCATGTGAGATTGGAATGCATGTGAGATTGGGATGCATGTGAGGTTGGGATGCATGTGAGGTTGGGATGCATGTGAGGTTGGGATGCATGTGAAATTGGGATGCATGTAAGGTTGGGATGCATGCGAGGTTGGGATGCGTGTGAGGTTGGGATGCATGCGAGATTGGGATGCATGTGAGGTTGGGATGCATGTGAGATTGGAATGCATATGAGGGTTGGGATGCATGTGAGATTGGAATGTATGTGAGATTGGAATGTATGTGAGATTGGAATGCATATGAGGGTTGGGATGCATGTGAGATTGGGATGCATGTGAGATTGGAATGCATGTGAGATTGGAATGCATATGAGGGTTGGGATGCATGTGAGATTGGGATGCATGTGAGATTGGAATGCATGTGAGATTGGGATGCGTGTGAGATTGGAATGGGTGTGAGGTTGGGATGCGTGTGAGATTGGAATGCATGTGAGGTTGGGATGCATGTGAGGTTGGGATGCATGTGAGATTGGGATGCATGTGAGGTTGGGATGCATGTGAGGTTGGGATGCATGTGAGGTTGGAATGCATGTGAGATTGGGATGCATGTGAGGTTGGGATGCATGTGAGGTTGGGATGCGTGTGAGGTTGGGATGTATGTGAGGTTGGAATGCATGTGAGGTTGGAATGCATGTGAGATTGGAATGCATGTGAGATTTGGATGCGTGGGAGGTTGGGATGCATGTGAGGTTGGGATGCGTGTGAGATTGGAATGCATGTGAGATTGGGATGCATGTGAGATTGGAATGCATGTGAGATTGGAATGCATGTGAGATTGGGATGCATGTGAGGTTGGAATGCATGTGAGGTTGGGATGCATGTGAGGTTGGGATGCATGTGATTGGCATGGACGTTAAGTTGAGGTGAATGTGAGAGTTGGGATAGGTGTGAGGGTTGTGATGGGTGCGAAGGTTGAGGTGGATTGAGGGTCGTAATGGATGTGAGGGTTGTGATGGGTGTGAGGGTTGTGATGGGTGCGAAGGTTGAGGTGGATGTGAGGGTTGGGATAGGTGTGAGGTTGAGGTGGATGTGAGGGTTGGGATGGATGTGAGGTTGGGGTGGATGTGAGGGTTGGGATGGCTGTGAGATTAGGATGCGTGTGAGGTTGGGATGCATGTGAGGTTGAGATGAGCTTAGGAATAGGATGACTTTAAGATTGATATAAGTTTGATTTTGAAATGGGTGTAAGATTGGCATGGACGTTAAGTTGAGGTGGATGTGAGGGTTGGGATAGGTGTGAGGTTGAGGTGGATGTGAGGGTTGGGTTAGGTGTGAGTTTGAAGTGGATTGATGGTCGTAATGGGTGTGAGGGTTTTGATGGGTGGGATGGTTGTGATGTGTGCGAAAGTTGATGTGGATGTGAGGGTTGGGATAGGTGTGAGGTTGGGACGGATATGAAGGTTGGGATGGATTTTGGAAAGCTTGGGCGGATCATCCATGCTTGTCGAGCACAGTAGATTCCAGACGGCAGTCTCCGTCTAGAATATCCCAGGCTGGCTAGACAGCATCTCCACCGGGATGCGTCCTCACTCCTGCCCAAGCTTTGCGTAGCTGCTAATGCTAGACAGCATCTCCACCTGGATGCGTCCTCACTCCTGCCCAAGCTTTGCGTAGCTGCTAATCTGTGCTCATTTGTAGCGCAAGACACGGCAGTTCTAACTGACTGGGCACACATACAGTGTCTTGTTTCAACGGCGAGCTCACATCCACAAGCTGAGGCGTTTGATACTGAGGAGAGTGTATGGGAGGACCTTGCTGTGGGGAGGAGGAGAAGTAGATGATGTGTAGGTAGATAGTATTGTCAGAGATTGCGCAGTAATGTCAATCTAATTTGCTGTATATCCATTGCTGTGCAATGTTGGAGTCTTTGTTTATTTTCATGAAAGTTTCGCTGTTAAAAGTGTACAGTATTTCATCGCCAGCCTCAACTACCGTCCTCTGGTGTCTATTGATTTGACTAAAAGCTTTCATTTTAACAAGGGTTTTTGTCGACAGCTTTCTTCTTTCATGTCCCCGTTGGCGCAATATTGACTACCAGCATCGCTAGAGCTCTGTACTCGGCTGCACTGAGAAGCTGATGCGTTGCACAACAGCAGTGAAATGACATTTAGACATGCTTGCTATTAAAGATAGTCATGGCTATGATGGAACGATAGTGCTTGGACTGCCAGCCATTTGCAGCTTTGCACATCCATGAACAAGGAGGGGAGCCGCCATCACATAAGTTACGTTTTGATTTGGTGGTTTGGCTTCCTAAGCACACCCGTGGCCTTGTTGAAGCAGTAGAGCGTAGGCTGTCTGTCATGAACGGTCTTGCAAACGTGGCCAGGGACACAGATAAGATTCCTCTCATTTTCAGGGCTCCTCTCGATGAACGAGAGCGAGGATATTTCAGACCGAATGACTGTTTTCAAACCACGACCGTGCCCTTCATGAAGCAAGAGTACAAGGTCTGTCTGCCACGAGCAGCCATAGAAACCCACAGAGGATCGTCAAATGAGCAGATGCATTCCATTCTTTGAGGTTTTCAGGAATGGAGTAAGAGTACATTTTGAATTGGTGTTAGTCTAACTACACCTCTGTCCTTGTCGTGGCCTTGATAAAGATGTAGCACACAGACTTTCTGTTTTGAGCAACTCTGAAAACCTTTAAAGGAACAAGGCAATGTCCGTTGACCGGACCCATTCCACTGTGAGGCGTTTTGAATTATCTTTCCATTGCAAGAAATCAGTGTTTTTCCATTGAGGATTCCCGGTTCCCGAACCACGTAAGTGTCCTTGAAGAAGCAGTAGTGCATGGACTGTCTGTCAGGAACAGCCTCGCAAGCCCTTAAAGGTTTCCCTTAAAGGGAAACGTTCACAGGCGCAACAGGTTCCGTTCTCCCGTCTATTCGGTATTCTCTGGGTTGTAAGAAACAAGATCTAAGATCCATGACATTTTGAACTGCTGGTTTTCCAAGCACGCTCGTGTCCTTGATGAGGCACGGACTGCGTGGTACGAACAGCCTTGGATACCGCACAGGAGCAGCAGAACTTCCGCCTGCAGACGCATTCCATGGGTGGCGGGCAGGCAGGTGAAAAAACTTTTGATCCAAATGTTTTGTCAGCCACAGCTGCAAAGGCAGAGCGTACCTTGTTGGAGTTCCCCACTCTCCTGTTCGCAGTGCTCACCAGACAGTGCATCCGGAGTGGCCACCATGTGCACACTCACTTCATGGCTTATCCGTTAAATGCATGCATTACCTGTGTTTGGATAGGAGCTGGGAGCTGGGTGAGTGTGTAGAGTATGAAGGAGTGCCTCTTGTGATGGTGCTGAGTTGTAAGGAGGCTGAAGAACATGTGGTTGGATGTTATAGTGACTGTGCTTAAGGGTTTGGAGACTGGTGAGGAAAACGACACAAATTGCTGAGCTGAAGAAGCACTACCTGTGTTAATATGAGTCAGTTGCATGTCTTGCTTCTTTGCACAGGGAATCACGGTGGTTCCATACGAGGACCCGTGCAATGTAGCGCAGTCTTAATTAAACAATCAGAAGAAAAAACCTATGCGTTGATGGCTTGTGGGGCGTGAATGGCATGTGTGGAATGAAGAACATGCAAGTACACGCTTGTGACATTTGAATAATTTCTCACGGTTCGTTGAAGCGTTGACATGACGTGCCATTTGAGATCGCTCACCGTTCATTCCCAGTCTCGCCTTACTCATTTGGTGGGGCTGGATGTGCAGTCAGGTACTTGCAGAAACGCTTGGAAACATTCCAGTCTTTTTTTTTTCCTTCATGAACACAGTCGTTTGTGCAGACACATCTTGGACCAATGCCAAATGGCGCCCGGGAAACACTCAAGTTTTGTTTGAGGCGGTAGTTTTAGGAGAGCCCTAAACAAGCGCACAGAAGCATGCACGAGTGTATCTGGTTTCTTGATTGGCGGCCTCTCGAGACAGTGTCCATTATTTACTGAACTGATGGGGTGATGGGTGATGAATGATTCATGTAGCCCCTCTATGTCCATATATCTCTCCACTCTGAGACGGCAATCTGGGTTGGACAATAGATCTCCTCAAACAAACTTGCTTTGTGTTGTTGAGAATAACGAGGTTTTCCGGCGCTCTTTATGTTGTTGCTGTGCCAATTCGGAATAGGATTCAGTATATTGTGGATGTTCCGCCTCGTAGCGTTTCCGTACAAGAGAACTCGTCTCCACACAGCCGTACGTCTTCGTTAATTACTTAGTAACTGAGTTTGCAGATCCTTCACACACACACACACACACACACACACACACACACACACACACACACACACACACACACACACACACACACATGCGTGTATTTTGGCGCAAGTGGGTTCTTTAGAAAACATACGAAAAGTGGGTTCTTGCCCTTCCACTTATCAGAAAAATATAAAATTAATGCCAAGCTGTTCTCTAGGCTCTAGTTAAAGCATACACTCCAAAAAACAACAGATATCAAAATATGATTTGCTGATAGAAGGCCCTAAATAAATGGGTTTTTTTCTTAAAAGTAAGGTCCCGTAATCTATATTTAGAGTAGAAATTATGGACTACTTCCGGTACGTATCGAAGTGGAAGCTCGAGTCAACGTGTCCGGCGAAGCTCGAGTCAACATGTCCGTGGAGATCGTGAAATCTGTTCGAAGATTTTAATCTTTCAGCTGCCGAAGATGAAGATGGTGGGGAAACTTTTGATGAATTAATCAGGCAAGCTGTAATTAGCTCAAGAATGCCGATATCTCAAGCTGCGAGTGATCTGAGGTAGGAGAAAATGATAGTGAGAGGTGGATGCGAACAGCATTCTGAACACAGAGCTCAGCGACGCTGAATGTGCGAACAGCTGACGAGCCGCTAATTGCGCAGTTCATGGAGATACTCTGACGCTGAGCCAATTACTTTTTCAATATATTCCTGGACGATACAGTTTTTGATTTGCTTGTGGAGCAAACAAACCTGTATGCGCTGAGCGATTGTTACGCTGGTCGCCTGTCAGCTGTGACGAAATGAAAACATTCCTTGCTCTCGTGATCCTCATGGACATGGGCATTGTTGTGAAATCGTCCATCCCAGACTATTGGAGCACAGATGAAGTCGATGCCACCACGTTTTTTGGTCAGACAATGTCGCTCACACGTTTCCAAGGAATACTGAGCAACCTGCACTTGGCAGACAACGCGCTCGACGACAAGACTGATCCGTTGTTCATGTAGATAACTCTTATAGATAGCAGAACTATGTGGACATGTGTACTTTCAAGTTTCATGCAACTGGATTACTGTGTTGTACTTTAAATTTCCTTGCAACTGGATTACTGCATGTACTCTCAAGTTTCCTGCAATTAGATTACTGGGTGAACTTCCAAGTTTCCTGCAACTGGATTACTGGTTTGGATGAGACTGCTTGCCGCAATCAGGCACACTGGTATGTGTGAATGTGCCTCCTACCTTCACCAGTGTTTTGGTGGGTTTTTTATATACATGAAAGGGTATTCATGTATATTAATATAGCAACTTTCTTGATGCTTTTGTAGTATTGCTGGTTTGAGGTAAGTTTTTGAAAATGTTTGTGTAGTGTGTAATGCCATGTTGTGTCACATAATGACAAAAATCAGTATAATTTTTCAGTTTTATTACAGACAAATGATCAAATCATGAATGTAGGAGACAAACTTTACTGCAGACTGTTTTCATGTTAAATTATTCACATATATTGATGCTATTCAGTTTCTACATTTGCAATGCTTTGAGGAATATTGCATAAGATGTAACTTGTAAGAGAGTATAGGTAAACAGAATTACTTCATTTTGCCTCTCAAATACCTGGATCATCGATTTTGCATTATAATTTAAGAATGATACATTAGTATGCACAGATGATAAAGCAACATCCAGTAGGGTTTATAGGGTATTTACACACTATTGCACAGTGATTTTTACCTGTTTTATTTCTCGAGGAGGGAAAAAAACCCACAAATGTTTATCATTTAACATTTGACCAAAACATCAGGATTTGAATAAAGACTACAAACTGTACACCAAAATATTGTTCATTTAATTTCAAACATTTTTTGTTTTACTTTATGTGTCTATCTGTAACAGGCAAATGAGCAAGAAGGCAGAAAGAAAAATCAATGAAGAAAAAGAGAGCAAGACAGAAAAGAGGAACCAAAGACAGCAAACTAGAAAGTGCCCCACTCTGGGGTCAAATATAAATACCAAATTTAAAAGAAGAAATGAAACTTAATTTTCATTGATGCAATGACCTTGCTGTACTGCTACTGCCCCATCAAGTGTGCTACACAAAACCCTAAATCCACCATGAGGTCTCCTTGCTGTACTGCTACTGCCCCATCAAGTATGCTACACATAACACTTGAGTCCACCATGAGGTCTCCTTGCTGTACTGCTACTGCCCCATTAAGTGTGCTACAAAAAGCACTAAATCCATCATGAAGTCTCTTTGCTGTATTGCTACTACCCACTTAAGTGTGCTACACAAAACCCTAAATCCACCCTGAAGTATTTGCTGTGTTGCTACTACCCCATTAAGTGTGCTACACATAACACTGAGTCCACCCTGAGGTCTCCTTGCTGTACTGCTACTGCCCCATCAAGTGTGCTACACATAACACTGAGTCCACCCTGAGGTCTCCTTGCTGTACTGCTACTGCCCCATAAAGTGTCCTACATATAGGGGTCTGTCTCAGAAACTGGGCCTAAAAGTGTGACATGGTGGTGCAAAAAAAAAGTTGCTTTAAATAGTCTGCAATGCACTTTTTCATAAAGCCTAACAATGGATGCAATGAGTTATGCAGGTGAAAAGATAACTTAGACAAGAATACAGGCTCCAGGGGTCTGGAAATGAGCGGCCAATAGGAAAATTGGCCGCGTAACATGGACACAAAATTCAAACCAATAGTACTACAAAATGGTAGTTTAAGACCATTGTATTTTAAGAATACACCCTATGGCCATACAGAAACAGCATGTAAACAAAATATTTGGGATTCAGAAGGGTACTTGACTTCCAACATGTGAACTTAAAGTCGGGATGGCATTTTGATATTTTTTTGTGTTGAAAAAGTGTCATCAAATGACACACTTCTTAGGAAGTTGATGTTAACCAGCATCATCATGTGAAATAAAGACATAGCAGTGTAGAAATCCTTTCTGAATGAACCTATGTTCAATTGCAAGGAAATGTTACCAGTGTATAAAATTGTATTTGCCGCGTAACAAATTCACACTTTCACCCACCTTCCATAAACAAAACATTAAAACTGCTTGACATGCCATTGTGATTACTTTATTTGAATCCACAAGTATCCTTTAAAAAGCAAACAAGCATGTTGTGGCAAAATTGAAGAAAGAAAAACGAAAGAAAAAAATGACTAGTCATTTCTTGGAATGCAGAGGAAAAGGCATACAATCTAAGAAGTTGACCACTCACTCCCTGACTAGAAGCCTAGGAAACAAGTCTGGTGAGACAGTCTACACTGCGTTAATGTAGTAGGCTACTCCCCGGCCAGGTGCCAGAGCTGGATGGATGGATGAATGGATGGAAGGGGGTGTGGATGGATGAATGGAAGGATGTGTGGATGGATGGATAGATGGGTGGATGGACGAATGAATGGAAGGGTGTGTTGATGGATGAACGGAAGGATGTGATTGTGTGGAAGTATGGATAGATGGGTGGATGGATGGATGGATGAATGGGAGGGTGTGTGGATGAATGGATTGATGGATGGGTGTGTGAATGGATGGACGAATGAATGGAAGGGTGTGTGGATGAATGAACGTGTCCGCGTGATGAGGCTAATCGTCAGCAAAGGGCTTCGGCTCCACCGTCACGTATCATCAACTTTGCCAATATTTTCTGACATATTAATAAATAGGTGGTTGATTGCAGCTACGCCAAACGCGTAAAACCACTGTTGCGTTCGATAAAAAAGACAAGTAGCGATATTCTTCCTCTGCAGGATCAGCCGCGTCACATGGACTCAAGTTATGGTTATGGAAGTGGTGTCCATGTTACGAAGCACATGGTGTAGCCTTTCCACGCACGTGGCTCGACATAACAACATATTTCTGACTTCAAACTTGTTTTAAATGTAAAAATAGTTAAATTGTATGACTAGTGCAAACAAATCACTGAAATTCCTTCACAATATTCTACGGAATATTAATCTTTTCTCGACTGGTATGCATAGCCAGAAAATGTCGGGCTCCGGTAGTTCGTCGGAAAAGTCGAATTACTCGTACATTATAGCTTTTTCGCACTCCCAAACTTCTGTAAATAAAAGAGAAGGGCCCTATATAACGCATGGAAATAGCAAATAGCAACAGATTATTCAAAATTTGTCAAAATCCTACATTTTACGACGTTCTCTCCAGATGTGATCAGTCACGTAACACGTGGAGCGAGCCTGGACACCAAGCAGAAAACACTCCGAACACAGCAAGCTTTCGTTCCGAGTGCACAACCACGTGTACTAGTATCCTTCCGCAAGGAACTGGGTCATTCTTGTGTCGAAAATGTAGTTCCTAGCCGTTTCGGGAATGCAGGAACTTACACATTGCCGATTGGCACGTAACATGAAAAATTGGACACCATTCCGCTACAGAAACTTCAAACTCAAATTTCTTTCGTGATAATAAACATACGAAGTTCTGCGTTTCCACATGTGTTCAACGCACATGTGCGCGTGTGTTGGCACTATGTGTGTCAATATAATGTATTCCTCCGCCGAAGTTGCCGATGCGAAAAGACGTGTTTGTGTCTGGACACCAAGCGTTACGAGGCTGATGCAGATGAAAACAGATTGAGATTTCGGTGAAAGATTTCTTTTGGGGCACTTTGCGAATAATAATAAAGTAGATAATGTTTAAAAGACGCCTTGTAATGTGTATTTTGCCTTCAAAGATCGACAGTTTCAATGCACAGTACTTTTCCAAGACCGAGCTATGGCCATGTCACAAACCAGCGCGCCATTTTGGGCCCAGTTTTCGTACAAAAGCGAAAACAAAATACTGAAAAGTCATTTTTTTAAACTCCATTTTATTTCCATTATCTCTTTCACCAATTTCAAACAAAATGAGCAATAAATAATAAAATTATACAGTAGTAGAAGTATTTTAAGAGGGGTCCAAAATTGTCACTGTGCTGGGGACCAGTTTCTGAGACAGACCCATAGCACTACATCCACCATGAGGTCTCCTTGCTGTACTGCTACTGCCCCATCAAGTGTGCTACATAAAGCACTAAATCCATCATGAAGTCTCTTTGCTGTATTGCTACTATCCCATTAAGTGTGCTACACAAAACCCTAAATCCACCCTGAAGTCTTTGCTGTGTTGCTACTACCCCATTAAGTGTGCGACACATAACACTGAGTCCACCATGAGGTCTCCTTGCTGTACTGCTACTGCCCCATCAAGTGTGCTACACAAAACCCTAAATCCACCATGAGGTCTCCTTGCTGTACTGCTACTGCCCCATCAAGTATGCTACACATAACACTTGAGTCCACCATGAGGTCTCCTTGCTGTACTGCTACTGCCCCATTAAGTGTGCTACAAAAAGCACTAAATCCATCATGAAGTCTCTTTGCTGTATTGCTACTACCCACTTAAGTGTGCTACACAAAACCCTAAATCCACCCTGAAGTCTTTGCTGTGTTGCTACTACCCCATTAAGTGTGCTACACATAACACTGAGTCCACCATGAGGTCTCCTTGCTGTACTGCTACTGCCCCATCAAGTGTGCTACACATAACACTGAGTCCACCCTGAGGTCTCCTTGCTGTACTGCTACTGCCCCATAAAGTGTCCTACATATAGCACTACATCCACCATGAGGTCTCCTTGCTGTACTGCTACTGCCCCATCAAGTGTGCTACATAAAGCACTAAATCCATCATTAAGTCTCTTTGCTGTATTGCTACTATCCCATTAAGTGTGCTACACAAAACCCTAAATCCACCCTGAAGTCTTTGCTGTGTTGCTACTACCCCATTAAGTGTGCTACACATAACACTGAGTCCACCATGAGGTCTCCTTGCTGTACTGCTGCTGCCCCATCAAGTGTGCTACATAAAGCACTAAATCCATCAAGAAATCTCTTTGCTGTATTGCTACTACCCCATTAAGTGTGATACACAAAACCCTAAATCCACCCTGAAGTCTTTGCTGTGTTGCTACTACCCCATTAAGTGTGCTACACATAACACTGAGTCCACCCTGAGGTCTCCTTGCTGTACTGCTACTGCCCCATCAAGTGTGCTACACATAACACTGAGTCCACCCTGAGGTCTCCTTGCTGTACTGCTACTGCCCCATAAAGTGTCCTACATATAGCACTACATCCACCATGAGGTCTCCTTGCTGTACTGCTACTGCCCCATCAAGTGTGCTACATAAAGCACTAAATCCATCATGAAGTCTCTTTGCTGTATTGCTACTATCCCATTAAGTGTGCTACACAAAACTCTAAATCCACCCTGAAGTCTTTGCTGTGTTGCTACTACCCCATTAAGTGTGCTACACATAACACTGAGTCCACCATGAGGTCTCCTTGCTGTACTGCTGCCCCATCAAGTGTGCTACACATAAAACTAAATCCACCATGAAGTCTCCTTGCTGTACTGCTACTACCCCCATCAAGTGTGCTACACATACCACTACATCCACCATGAGGTCTCCTTGCTGTACTGCTACTGCCCCATCAAATGTGCTATACAAAACACTGAATCCACCATGAGGTCTCCTTGCTGTACTGCTACTGCCCCATCAAGTGTGCTACACATAACACTGAGTCCACCATGAGGTCTCCTTGCTGTACTGCTACTGCCCCATCAAGTGTGCTACACATAACACTGAGTCCACCATGAGGTCTCCTTGCTGTACTGCTACTGCCCCATTAAGTGTGCTACATAAAGCACTAAATCCATCATGAAGCCTCTTTGCTGTATTGCTACTACTCCATTAAGTGTGCTACACAAACCCTAAATCCACCATGAAGTCTTTGCTGTGTTGCTACTGCCCCATCAAGTGTGCTACACATACCACTAAATCCACCCTGAGGTCTCCTTGCTGTACTGCTACTGCCCCATAAAGTGTGCTACATATAGCACTACATCCACCATGAGGTCTCCTTGCTGTATTGCAGGTAAAGTTAGCTTGAACATTGACCAGATGAGGCACACATTTGCTCATATATTATCTTCTCCATGCTAGGTCATTGGCCAAAACTTCAATCTAGCTGTGTTGCTACTACCCCATTAAGTGTGCTACACATAACACTGAGTCCACCATGAGGTCTCCTTCCTGTACTGCTACTGCCCCATCAAGTGTGCTACACATAACACTACATCCACCATGAAGTCTTTGCTGTGTTGCTACTACCCCATCAAGTGTGCTACACATAACACTGAATCCACCATGAGGTCTCCTTGCTGTACTGCTACTGCCCCATTAAGTGTGCTACATAAAGCACTAAATCCATGATGAAGTCTCTTTGCTGTGTTGCTACTACCCCATTAAGTGTGCTACACAAAACCCTAAATCCACCCTGAAGTCTTTGCTGTGTTGCTACTACCCCATTAAGTGCTACACATAACACTGAGTCCACCATGAGGTCTCCTTGCTGTACTGCTACTGCCCCATCAAGTGTGCTACACATACCACTAAATCCACCCTGAGGTCTCCTTGCTGTACTGCTACTGCCCCATAAAGTGTGCTACATATAGCACTACATCCACCATGAGGTCTCCTTGCTGTATTGCAGGTAAAGTTAGCTTGAACATTGACCAGATGAGGCACACATTTGCTCATATATTATCTTCTCCATGCTAGGTCATTGGCCAAAACTTCAATCCTTCAGAGCTGTCCTACCAGAGTAATTGGCAGTGTGATCTGGTTTTATCTCAATTGACAGTATATACCCAGTGTTAGTAGCAGCACAGTTTATGGCATCTACTTTGCTATTTTTCTTTTCTTTTGAAGCATGTTATACACACAGTTCTTAATGTCTTTCCAGTGTCTTTTTCTTAAAGAAGGCTCAGCAGCCCTTGCCTGCTCTGCTTCATGTTTTTGGGGACTGTATTGAGGTGGAGACATCCTGCCAACTGCCTGTTCACACTGTCAAGTTCTTCAATGGTCCATGGTATCTTTCTGCATGGTTTTCTTGTACGCGTGGCTTTGCTGACAGTGGGAGAGTCAGGTAGATCATCGCCTGCACCTGATGGTTCATAGTCTGAATCACTCACATCTTCCGGCTTTCGTGGACATCTTTTGGTGTGGGTTGTCAACAGCTGCCGTTTATACAGGCCCTTGCAAAATGGACATGCCAGGCAGTCTTCTACTCGTCTCTGGCTTTTCCTGTACTTGGGAATCAAACTACCGGTTCCTTCCTCTAAGACCTCACGGTTATATGCAAAGTCTCCTTGATTTTGAAGCATTACAAATGCTTCCCTT
Source organism: Theodoxus fluviatilis (assembly GCA_034096865.1). Classification (NCBI taxonomy): domain Eukaryota; kingdom Metazoa; phylum Mollusca; class Gastropoda; order Cycloneritida; family Neritidae; genus Theodoxus; species Theodoxus fluviatilis. The sequence continues at coordinate 2,145 of JAWQFJ010019695.1, read as the reverse complement.
CTCTCTTTGGAGCCTTTGGCAAGCAACAATATAGCTGCTACCTCTTTTTCATTTGAGTGCACTTTCTGCAGGTGAGTGGACATTTTCAGGACCATTTTTTGGCAAAACAAGCAAGAGTGTTGTTTCTTCCATTTGCCTGTATTTCTACTAACACTGACTGGACTGGTTTTATCTGTTTGACAATCATCCTTAACACAAACGTCCATGTCACTTGCACCAGAGTCATAATTTTCACAATTCACAATCAGTACAGAACTTTCACAGTCCTCTTTTTCCACTCCTCCACAGCCCTCTTTTTTTCCTTGCCCACAGTCCTCTTTTTCCGCTCGTCCACAGTCCTCTTTTTCCGCTCGTCCACAGTCCTCTTTTTCCGCTTGTCCACAGTCCTCTTTTTCCGCTCTTCCACAGTCCTCTTTTTCCGCTCGCCCACAGCCATCTTTTTCAGCTTGCCATTCTGAGTCCTTTGGTCTGAAAACACCAACAAAGAAACTGATAGTCAAAATATTACTTGACTGTGCTATGTGGTGTAAGGGAAGTGGTTATCATGCAATGTCTGAAACAGGAACAGGGACAGAATAACAAGAAGAGCCACAGGAGCTGAAAACATGATAGTTTCTGTGATTTGGTTACCTGGGGAGAGAGAGACAAGGAAGGACACTTCAGTGACACTTGTTTGGGTGGTGTTTTCAAAAATAAAATTATAAACAAGGGCAAAGCCCATACGACTCACATGCTTGACCTTGACCTTTACATAATCTTGACATTTACATGACCTTGACATTCAGGTGACCTTCAAGGTCAAGGTCAAACAACTAAACCTAGCAATGACATCATACACTAAGAAATGCTTTACACATTTTTCCTACCAAAATACATGTGACCCAAGGTCAAGGTCATGCAACACAAAGCCGTTAATTCAAGACATAGGAAGCACAATGGCACTTTCTACCATGAGATATGGTCACTTTTAGTGGTTCACTACCCCATTTTGGTCACATTTCATAAGGGTCAAAGTGACCTTGACCTTGATGATATGTGACCAAATGTGTCTCATGATGAAAGTATAACATGTGCCCCACATAATTATTAAGTTTGAAACAGTTATCTTCCATAGTTCAGGGTCAAGGTCACTTCAAAATATGTATACAATCCAACTTTGAAGACCTTCTGTGACCTTGACCTTGAAGCAAGGTCAACCAAACTGGTATCAAAAGATAGGGCTTACTTTGCCCTATATACCATATATAGGTGAGGTATCCAATCTCAAATACTTCAGAGAAAATTGAGAAAATGTAAACAATGGCTGTTTTTTAGACAACATTTATGGCCCCTGCGACCTTGACCTTGAAGCAAGGTCAAGTCACTGTGTATGTTTTTTGAGGCCTTGTCATCATACACCATCATGTAACATTTGGTATTGATAGACTTAATAGTCTCTGAGAAAAGTCCAACGTTAAAGTTTTCGGACGCCCGGACGCCCAGACAGACGAAACGGGTTAGTACATAGACTCACTTTTGCTTCGCATGTGAGTCAAAAAAGCACCACCCTCGCTGCTCATTTTGATTTAGATCAACGCAGAAAGGATTCTTCTTTCATTTGGAACTATTTGCGTGACTACAGGAGTGCTGTGTCAAAAGATATAGGCGTTACCATCTGGTTTCTCATGAACAAACCAACCGGAAGTGCCAGCCACTTCCGGATTGTTCGTTCATTATAAGTATTATAAGGTTTATTTCTTTTGACACAGCACTTCTGTGGTCACGCAAATGGTTGCAAATGAAAGAAAAATCTTTTCTGCATTGATCAAAATCAAAATAAGCAGAGCAACAGCAGCACTAAAAAACAGTAGCAACAGAATCATAGCAAGGAAGAGCACCCTACTGACCTCAACATAGGAAATGTGATGCTGTCTGTGTCGCTTTCTGAAGTTTCAAGAACGATTTCCTGTTCACTCTCAGCCTCACAGTACATTTTCCTGAAGAAAAAAACAACAAAAAACACATTATTAAGGCAACTATGAACAAAAAGGGCAAGGCCCACATGACTCAGGTGCTCTTACGCTAATTATTAAGTTAAGCACAAATCACTAACCTTTATCTTGTATTTTCTGTATCAGATCAGTTCAAGTGATCGCACGCTTGAGT
>JAWQFJ010019694.1:27500-40000 GCA_034096865.1 Theodoxus fluviatilis | reverse complement strand
AGGCTCGAAAATATGTTGAAAGATGTGTACTTACACGTTCAGGCCAGTGTACGGTGGGGAAACACTGTGTCAGAATCCTTAAAATTTCACTCCGGGGGCTATTTCCGCAAAGAGTTTTTTCCCTGTAAAAAACATACGAGCAGATTACACACGGGCCAATGGAAGCCATGGGGTGCAGTTGCTGCCGCAAACAAAAGAACCCATTCCCCTTATCTTGCACCCCGTAGCATCCATACAAATATTGCAGGACTGCTACCCTGCAAGAATGGACCTCTACGCTGAACACAAACAACACATATGTTTTTTAAATAAAACATTTTAAATGTCACGTGAATGTGAGCAATAGTTGTCTTGTATAGGCATATAGAAATTCGGCGATGCTTATATTCGCTTCCGTTTGGGATGTAATGACCTGAAAATAAATGACTCATGGCCAAGAAAAAATGATAATTCTGACATTAATTGTTCAACCTGTGACAAAATTGAGAAAAACGCTCAATGTTTATCTAACGGCCATATGAACGACGATATTAGACAAAACTATTTAACAAGATATTTCCAACATGTACATATCTCTCGTTCTCTCTCTCTCTCTCTCTCTCTCTCTCTCTCTCTCTCTCTCTCTCTCTCTGTCGGGGTTAGTCCGACGATGGTACAACATTAGAATTGGGTCGGGGTTAAATTTGAATTGGTTGCTGGGGGAGCGGTGGCTGATTGATCTCGTGCAAAAGCATTTGCGCGAGAATCTCCCAGCATGCAACGGGTCGAGCGTCACGCGAGCTTTGGCGCCTAGGTTTCACGCCGTTAGAGTCACTTGAATTCCAAACGGCGAAGGGACAAGTCACTTTGCTCGCAGCTCTGGTTTTCCGCGCTAGGGATGGCCAGTAGCACTTCCAAAGTTGAAGGTTGGAGCAACGGTGCTCAACCTGGATACGGCTCTGGAGAGTCGTGTTGCAGCAAGGGTTGTCTGCAGATGTATTTCACGGCCTGTGTGAGGTTCGTATATGAGTTCGTACATGTGTGCGTATACGTATGCGTGCGTAAACATGTTTAGGTGGTTTAAACTTGGCTAAAGTTTCCTTCGTAAATCTATACGTGTAAGCCTAAGTCAGATCAGCAATTGGGTGAAAGGAAATTCGCCTGTTTCTGTAACGGAGTGGGTTGAATTTGTGCTGCTTGTAAGAACCCACGTGTGAATTGCGGTTTTTTCCCCTCCAAATTCGTGTGTACTGCGTTCTCTGGGTATTGGAGTGAATGGAGAGCGCGTTCCTGCATTTGTACTTGTCGGTCGAGATGTTTTGGTTTGCAGGCTTTTTTTTTGTTTCTTTCTCCTTTCCCTATTTTTGGCTGGCCGTCGCCAGTCTTTGTACCGTTGGCGTTAAGGACGCGGGACAGTGTCTGTTTCCTGCCTATCCTGAGTCTACGTGCGCGAGCGGAAGGGGCGCAGAGGCGCTGCCCACCTGTTTCCAGCTCTATGTCCGAGAGGTTGGCAGAGGTCACCCTCTAGCCTCCCCTTCTACTGACGAGGTGACGGCGTGAAAACGCCATAGCCCTGTCAAAGTCGCAGGGTGGCGTGGGTCACCACGCATGGTGGTTAGGCGTTGTGCGACGCGCCTGCTCTTGTGTGTGTGTTCACAAGGGAGTTTCTGTGAGGATTCGTGGATTACCAGTTGTTCGCTAGACTGAGTGGAGAAGGGACAGTTCAAGTCAAGACCCTGGTAAGGTTATATCACTGCATATTTTCTTTCTCTCCACATTTGCGGGTACTGACCTCGTATTTGCTTTGATCCTAGCCGCGACGGTGTGGTTGATGAGAGTGACGTTGTAATTGTTCTGATGTAGCCACGAAGGCGCGGTTGGTCCCTTTGATGATGAGAGAAGTGGCGGTGTTTTCTCAGAGCTTGCACGTTGAACCCGAGGGAGTAGATCGTTTGGATTTGTGTCATTTTCTTCACTTGCTTGTGGTGGAAGCTGTATCTGCATGAGAGCAGTTTTCCACCCTGTTTGAAGCTACAGAGAGCATTGTTGTTTTGCTCCAGGGTGTTCGCTCACTAGTAAGAGCGAAAGCTGAATATTATTGTGGGGATTTTTGGGGAGGGTGTTTGCTTGTTGTTGTTATTAAATATTTTTGTTGAATTATCTTTTCGCCTCCAGTGTCCACTTTATTTGTTTGTTACTTGTTGTGTCTGTAAGGAGTGTGGCAAATGGTTCTGTTGAAAACCCAGTTATATATATATATATATATATATATATATATATATATATATATATATATATATATATATATATATATGTGTGTGTATTATATGTAACGCTGCGACACTATCCCTCTCTCTCTCTCTTTCTCTCTCTCTCTATCTATCTATATCTATCTCTCTCTCCCTCTCTCTCTCTCTCTCTCTCTCTCTCTCTCTCACGCACACACACACACACTCACATACACACACATACACACGCGCGCGCGCATTCACAAAGCTGGTAGCTGAATTTGTTCTGTCTGGCCGTCTCTGCTAGAATACGAGGCCCAGTGACCGTGGGGTAAAGACCATTACTTTCTTCATCCTCAAGTTTTCCATGATGATTCTTCATAAGGCTTCACCCAGACATGTTAGTGCAAAGCCGAATGGACATGAATGATAAAATGGAAATTACTACTAGGAAAAGGCTACTCACCTCTAGCACTTACGTTCCTCAATACCGCAAACATGGTCTTGAAATATGCATCCCAGTCACGGAATGAGGGGCGCTTGACGGATCGGGTCTCCTCCTCCACGTCCTCGTACTCACTACTGTCCAAGTTGGCGTCCTTTTCCATCTCCAGCGACTCTCTCTGAGCCACGTCCACAGAGCGAGGCGAGGGCGGGTACTGCTTCTCGGGCAGGGGGGAGGGGAGGACGACGGCAACGACGACGACGACGACAAGGAGGCACATTGCACTGGTAGCCATGATGGCAGTAGCAGAGTCTGGAATGATAAGTTGAAAAGTCCACTGACAACGCGGCGTCTTTAGAAAGAAGTGCTCCTGCATGTCGTGGTGCCAGAAGCAAGTGTGGAAAACGGCTCACAGCGGGATGTGTGAGTGCGTGGAAACTAAAGCACGAGCAATCCAACAATTTGACTGACTCACACACTGGTTTACTTGCTGATGACTGACTAACCAACTAAGACTGCGTGAAGCGGTATGTGTGTGTGTGTGTGTGTGTGTGTGTGTGTGTATGTGTGTGCGTGTGTGTGTGCGTGCGTGCGTGCGTGTGTGTGTGTGTGTGTGTGTCTGTGTGTGCGTGTACGTGTGTGTGTGTGCGTGTGTGAGTGTGTGTGTGTGTGTATGTGTGTGTGATTGTGTGTGTTTGTGAGTGCGTGCGTGTGTGTGCGTGCTTGAGCGTGTGCATGTGCGTGTGTGCGTGTGCGGGTGAGTGTGTATGTGCGTGTGTATGATATTTATTCAGAAAGGGAAAACTATACGTACAGCTGGCTCAAAGTAAATCTGATGTAAGATGACTACACCTCGAGCAGTTTACCCACAAACAACAATTAAGAGAACCTAAAATATTGTAGATATAATTAAATGCTGTAGATATTATGGGGAATGGTGAGAGAAGTGAAATTTGTATTAGAACGGGGGAAAGGGAGGGGGGAGGGGAGCGAGAGGAATAAGAGGAGGGGTGTGGGGGAAGGGAAGTGGGGGTAAGGGGAGTGGGGGGTGAGAGGAGGTGGGAGGGGGGAAGAGGAAAAAAAATCAGGAGATATTGGGTGAAGGGCTTTTTCTTGTTATTGCATGTATTATATTCATATTGGTGTGAAGCGTTGTGTGGATACGTGAATCCCGGCCGAGTCGGGAACAATTCCCAGAGACTTGCGATTTTGCCCACATGGAATATTTGAGCGTGTCTGGCATGGGACATTTATGTAGATAATGCTGATGGACATCTTGTTAAAACGGGAGTCACAGTATGGATGGTACAGCAGGATATATTGCCACAGGAATCATCATGGAAACGATGTTTGGCTTCGAAATCATTCCTTGACAATCAAAAGATGCAAGCTTTGGATGATGGATACGCATTTCGCCCAATATTTTTTGTTGTTGAAAATATCTGACTTTGGAGCTACTTGACATGCAGAGGGGATTTTGTACAACATACAAAGAGTCGTATCACGTATATGGAGAGATAAGAGTTTCAGTCTCTTTTAAATGAAAAACAAGGCATCTGCACACCTGGTGACACGAAGGTTTACTCCTTTTTTCTTGTTGACCAGGAGGAGAACGAGAAGCAAGAGGAACGCAACGATGACGAATGAGGTGTTGTCCACCCAGAGTTATACAAACTCATGCATTGTCTTTCTAACCTACACATCCTTCTCTATTTCTCTCTTTCTCTCTCTTTTTCTTTCTATCTCTCTCTTTTTCTCTATCTCTGTCTCACTCCACTCCACCCCATCTCTCTCTCTCTCTCTCTCTCTCTCTCTCTCTCTCTCTCTCTCTCTCTCTCTCTCTCTGCCACTGCCACGTCAAGCCTCTTACCTGGAACGACTGGAAGTTGGAGCAGGACGCTGCAAGCGGGAAGTACTGACAACGAGGAGCTGGGGGTCGCTTTAAAGGTCTGGCACCTGCAGGAGGCACACAGTTATCATTCTGCTCCATTGGCCCCCACGTCGGTCCTGTTTGCGTCTCAATGCTCAGCCAGGAACAGCCCGGCACCTGCTGCGCTACTCACTAGTGCTCTTAGAGAAGCGTTCGATTGTCCATTGTTCCAAAGAAATTGTTTTCGACTTATCAAGACAGTTCGGGAAGATATGGCTGCCGACGAGAATTGAGTCTTCTCTGGGACAACTCTCTTAGTCGAAATGTAATTGGTCAACTGCCTAAGACTTATCCATTCTTTATAATATCGCTTTGTTGCATCAAAAATTGTTTTCAGAAGTCAGCTTGATTATTTAATCAAATTATACATTTGATGCAGATGCATCTGAGCTCGTCCATCGCGTAGCTGTCATGTGGAGACGTCACAATAGTCATAGCGGTAATCTGGTGGAAATCTACACTCGAATTTCTTCACGAGGAAAGGGTTGCCCCAGAACTACACAGGACTTACTGGCGATGGGCAAGGTATGGGCAGGAAGGGATGTGCGCGCTCGGCTGTTATTGTTGAGACTCGCACACAGCCTGTGCTGCACCGATACCTCCCTCATCAGCTGATTGCTGTGGTCTTTGTGCTTTCGGGGCCTGCTACAGTAGCTCTGGCACAGCAGGCCCCAAGCAGCAGCTTACGTGCCACTGGGAAGTATCATGTAGTTCAGTTTATTATATGTGTATTTATCGTTCCTTGATTACAAGTAAATGTTTTAATAACAGTATTCCTTCTTCTTGCCAAGTATCTGTCTCTATTCGGAAGACATTATCCGAAGGTCGAGCTCTATCGCTTTTCGTGCCGAAAGATTTATTACTCCAATTCTAACGGACAGGATAGTTTACAAGATACAGCTGAGCAAGTTAGCGTCATCCCCCTCGAAGTCATCTATTCTAATTACTTGAGCAAGAAAGGCCATTCCGAAGATTACTCCAGTCCTTACGCCCCTCCTTGAGACACCGATGCTCAATCGAGAAACATGCGCCACTAATGAAATTAACATTTGCACTTCTGATGCTAAGTTATTTAAAGACTTCGTCAGGGACAGTTTTCGCACCACGTGATATTTATTTATTTAATGACGTCATGCTCACGACATACTGAATACAAGTGACCATTGGTTAGTACAATGGAAAGATACCCCTATATGATGGCATTCCTCAACTGGATGGTATTTAAACATTTAGACTGCTTAGCATAATGAGAGACGGGCTTGATTTTTTTTCTTTCCTTTCTGTTTAAGAGAGAGAAAGAGCCGTCTTTGACATTTTCACCTGAAAAATAATAAAACAGTTGACTGAATTCCTCTGTTGGACTTCTGGATATTGAAGTCTACGTCCAAGTTTGGTGAAGCTACGACTCCCCAAAAACCAGCTTATAAAACTTAACCTTTCAAAACTTTTTTGAATAGTTAATATATTTTTGTACGGAAAGAAAGAAAACAAAATTCAAGGTACACATCAAAATCTGTATAATCATGAACAACAGCAGCAGCAGCTTTGTCAGCATCACAGTCATCTTCCTAATACTATGACTAAAATTATGAATTCGTTCTTAGACTAACAAATGATCCAAATAAAAAGAACAGTTAAGGTGTAGTACCGTTGGGTTGGATGGGAGAGGTGGGGGTGGGGTGGGGTGGAGTACCCTTCTTCCAGCCGAAAAAGAAATGAAAAGAGAGGGAAATATATTATGAAGTAGAGAGAGAGAGAGAGAGAGAGAGAGAGAGAGAGAGAGAGAGAGAGAGCGAGAGAAAGAGAGAGAGAGATTGATTGATTGATTAATTGATTGATTGATTGATTGATAAATTGATTGATTAAACTTTATTGTTCAAGGGAAATACATGAATTAAACATTACTGCCTATCTTACATCCAGCCCTTGTTCAAACAATAAAACAAACAAACAAATCCAATCCCACCCCCCACCCTTTCCCACCCCTCATCCTCTATCCCACACAAAATTCACACAATAACACAGGTTACAATCAATTCATGGCAACGAAATGCCACGTTGAAAATAACCACAAAGTGAATTCAGAATAAGATGAAAGTATCTAGGATGACTGCACAAGAAAAGTGTGTAGTTTCAAATGAAATTTCTCTAAAGATTTCGGAATTTTTAGAGAATTGGATAGTGTGTTCCACCTAGTAGCCCCTGAATTAAATAGGCTATGTTTAAACAAATCAATCCTATATTGTGATACCATAAAATTATGTACACAAATATGTGAATGTTGGGATAAGTTTATAAAATAATCAGGCACATCACAATCATTAATTCTTTTCATTAAGACATATTTATTGAATTGTAAATGCTTATGAAAAAGCAATATGTCAAGTACTTTCATTTTGTAATTTGAAGATAGTGAACTATCTGTTATCATAAGCTTAGAGGCTCTTCGATACAATGACTTCAGCCTTTCAAGTTAGCGTCACTACATCCATCCCAAATTGTTGACGCATTATTAACGTGAGATAAGATATGAGCATGGAAGTAGATTTTGAAAGTTCGAACGTCAATAATATGACTTAATTTGGAGAGTAGAAATAGATTAATTGATTTTTAAAAATATAATCAATGTGTGATTGCCATTCTAAATGATCATCAATTATTACACCAATAACTTTGTGCTCAACAATTTTTTAATTCTTAAAGAATCAAGAACAAGAGGAAGAGATAAAGGATATATTTGATGTTTTTGTCTTGTAGTCTTCTTCTTCTTCTTCTCGATCGCCGATCACACTTGGAGTCCAGATCTTGAAATATAATCAGTGGTCCTCTGCAGCGCATCCATCGGCCCGTACAGTTTGTTGTGCTAGGACTCCGGCGTTGGCCAAATCTCTGCCCTCAGCAACCGGAGGCTCCCGCAGTCCTGTAGGATGTTGGCCGTGTCCTGTTCTGCCTCTCCACAAGGACACATAGGGAAGGGCACAACATGCATCTTTTTGTGAAGATGCTGGTTCAGTCTGTTATGTCCCGTTTTCAGGCGGAAGATGACAACCTGCTGCGGTCTTGATAGCAGGTGGTAGCTGTCCTGTGGCTGGGGAGTCTCGTGCAGACTCTTAATGATGGTCTTCACCTCTGCCAGGCTGACGGGGTTGTTCTCTTGATCATCTTCTGCGCCCAGCTTTGCCATTTTGTCCGCCTCTTCATTTCCTTGTACACCGCAGTGGGAGGGGATCCACTGCAGTACTGTCCTCAGGCTCTTGATGTTATTCAGCGCCTGTTCCAGCGGAGGCTGTTTGTTACTGGTCATCGCTTGCAGAACTGACATGACAGAGCGTCGGTCAGAAGACCGCCTGGTTGTCATGGTTGACTCTGTCGATGATGGTATTTGCTACATGGATCAGTGCTTGCACCTCAGCTCTATAGTTTGTGCAGTGGAGGCCTGTTGGTATAGCCTCTGCTTGCCACTCACCACTGGGATACTGGATGTAGACCCCAGCTTCTCCCTTTCTTACGGCATCTGTGGCTGACCCGTCTGTGTAGACCCGTATCCATGCTTCCTGGGGGTACCTTTCGTCAAGCATGGCAAGCGTCAGGGCCTTTTTCACCACCCTGCTTTGCTCGTCCTTTGTATGTCCAGTTTTCCCAGTTTGTCTTTCCAGGGTGTGGCATCAAGGGAGAAGGATGGTGCCTCTACCAGCTCTGGCATCACTGTCTGATGTTTTCTCCTCAAAGCTCTTGCTTCGAGCGCAAAGCTTGATCTTTTCAGTCTGCCTGAGGACATCCTCCTGAGTCTGTCACTCATTGGGTGGTCCTGAGTGCACTGGCATTTGATGGCTTGTATCATTGTTTTGCAGTCTCGCCTCTTGCTCAGTGGTGGGATGCCAGTCACCTGTTCCATCGTCTGAACGGGTGTTGATTTCATTGCGCCTGTGGCGATTCTTAGCGCTTAGTTCTGTACTTTGTCTAGGGCCTGCTGGTGTGTCTTGGCTGCTGTTGCCCAAGAACTTGACCCGTACTCGAGGTGCGGTCGTACAGTCCCCTTTAGACTGACTTGAGGATCTTCTTGTTTGCACCGTGCTCACCATTCTACCGAAACAGCTCTGCTCCGTGTTCTAAACGACCTCCTTGTCGCATCTGATGATTCCAAAGTTTCCCTTCTCACGTTGTTAGATTTGAGTGTTGCGTTTGACACAATAGATCATAGAATTCTTCTCTCCCGTCTAAGACATGTTTTTGGCATTGACAACACAGCACTCTACTTCCTGAAATCATATATCTCAGAACGTAGGCAGACTGTTTTGATCCAGGGTATTGCGTCTGATCCTGCTAAAATACGGAGTCCCACAAGGCTCGGTTCTGGGTCCTTTGCTGTTTCTACTGTACACCCAGCCACTTTCCAACGTAATTGACAGTCAGTACTTCTCTCACAGTGAGTTTGCTGATGACACGCAACTCTACAACTCCACTCATCCCAGTCAAATCCAACCTCTTCTCTCTGCAAGTGAACTTTGTATTTCTGATGTGAAACAGTGGATGACCCAGAATAAACTCAAACTTAATTATTCAAAGACCGAAGCTCTCCTGGTTGGCGGTAGAGGCGAATTCGATCAGGCCCTGAAATTAACCATATAGGTCAGAGTGAAATTTTCAAAGTATGTTAGGAACTTAGGTGTCATGTTCGATGATGATCTTTCTATGAGAGTTCATGTGAACAAAGTTTGCCAGTTAGCTTACTACTAGTTAAGGAAAATTAGCACTATTCGTCACTATCTTTCACAACAGGCCACTCAAATCCTTGTCACTTCCCTTGTTCTGTCCCGTCTTGATTATGGAAATTCTCTTCTTGCTGACATTCCTGACACTATGCTAAACAAACTGCAAAACGTCCAAAACACTGCTGTTAGATTAGTTTTTAGATGTCGCACGAGAACTCCCACATCCAAACTCCTTCGTGCACTGCATTGGCTCCCCGTCGCTCAGAGGATAGAGTATAAGCTAGCCACTATGTGTTTGAACTTCTTCAATCAAACTGCACCACACGCACTCAAATAAATTCTCACTGTCTACACCCCCGCTAGAAATAACCGTTCAGCTGCAGACACCAAAACGTTAAATGTCCCCCGTCGCAAAAAGGAAACCCAAGGACAGCGAGCTTTTTCTTACATCGGCCCTGTGACATGGAATAGCCTACCTTTCCCTGTCCGTCACTCTGATTCCATGTCCCAGTTCAAAACCTCCCTAAAGACACACCTGTTCCAGTCAGTCTTTTCTGACAATCAGTGAGGTGCTTCACAAGGCGCCTCTCTTATGTTTCGTGTTTTGTTTATTGCCTGCCATGTTAATTAATTATATTGTATTTAACTCTTCTTTTAATTCAACTGTACAGTGTGCGAGTGTTGGAATGCTTTGTATGAGTGTGGACTTTTCATTGTAAACGCCATGAGCTTGCCTATTAGGGAAGGTATGTGCGTTTAAATAATCTGTATTATTATTAATATCTTGAAGGGATTCCCCTCTTGCAGGTGTGTTTCCTGTATGCAGCAGATGTTAATGTTGTTTTCGTAGAGGAAGTGTTCTAGTTCTTCCTTCTTGCATGATGTTAATGGTGAGGTTGCCCTTGGCTTTGCTGTTTTTTCCGCCAGTCGCTTTCCTTTCTCGTCCCCTGGCTCCACAAGACGAGATGAAGGGACCTCCAGTCAATTCTGTCTCCAAATGTCATAATGGCAGTTGATGCGTAGTGTTGTGGTTTATTAGAGCGCGCAGTGCAGTCCAACACATCCGACTTCAGCACTCGAGGTTTCTTTCGGGGTTGCCTCACCCTTAGCTCATGGGCCAAAGACCTGTCCTGTGAGCACAGGCGGGGGTGGGTGGGTGGGGGGTGGGGGGAGAATGGGGGTGGGGCGGAAGGGAATGGGGAGGGGAGGGGATGGTCTCTATTAGTCTGGCCTCTACCCTTCGACCTGTTTAGCTTGGGAAGCCCTGCCAGAAGTTTACACTCCCACTGGCATAGCTCTTAGGGTCATAGAGACACACAACCACCACACCGCGTTAAGGAATGGACCATGTGGTGGTTGTCTTGTAGTTATGTTATGCTGAAAAAAACGAGTGTTAAGTTGGAAAGTAGAAATAGAAGCTGTATGCCTACGTATAAATTAACGCGTCATAGAAAATAGATTACGAAGCAAGTTATTTTTGGGAAAGAGTTCTAGACCGAATGGAGATGTACTGTCTCCCCAGAGACCATTTCCTCCCCCTCCCCCCCCCCCCACGGGATGTCTGTGAGTCTCCCTCCCCCCCCCCCCTTTTTACTCGCTATGGTCGAGGTGCATGACCATAAAAGGTAATGAGAACAGTCTGTAACTAAGAACATATGAATGTTAGTAATTTGGGATGGCAAAATAAAAGAGAGAGCAGAGAGAGACCAGAGACGGGAGCCAGAGCCGAGGAGACGGAGACGACCACGCAGGTAGGAGAGACGGAGGTGGGCAGGCAGGCAGAATGAATCAGACCCAGAGAGAGAATGTAGTCAGAGGAAGATGGAGAGGTAGAGAATGTTGGGCAGTGTAACATCTTGTGTCTTTCTGCTATGAATACAGGAATAAGAACTTAAGAAGAGATGTGAAGTTTTCTGTCCAACCAAAATGGAACATCAAGCCGTCTGGAATCAAGTAGACCAGCAGAAAAGACTGAAGCGGTATACCTCGCCCGTCCAGAAGAACATCCAGCTCTACAACAGAACGCCCATCGACGCAGAGAAAGAACCTAAAGGTATTTATGCAAGAGAGGAGAAACAACAACCCCCGTAACAAAATTGGCGGAGACTCGTAACAATTGGTGGAGATGCAGAACCCATAACAATTGGTGGAGATGCAGAACCCATAACAGTTATCACCATATATTTCGTTTTGGAAGGATTAAATACCATATGATTCGAAGAGCACCAGGAACGTATTTCATCCAGGCTCTTTTGAAGTTTTACTGCCACACATTCAGTCCTGACACCTGAGGTTGAGAGTGGTACATCATCAGCAAACGTAGCACATATAACCTCTTTACCAGATATATGTAATAGTAGATCATTGATGAATTGGCAGAACAAAACATGACCTAAGACAGAACAGAGAGAGACACAGAGAGAGAGAGAGAGAGAGAGAGAGAGAGAGAGAGAGAGAGAGAGACAGAAGACAGAGAGACAGAGAGAGACAGAGAGAGAGACAGAGAGAGAGAGAGAGAGAGAGAGAGAGAGAGAGAGAGAGAGAGAGAGGAGGGGGACCTCCACCCTACCTCAACCCCCCTCCCATCCCCATCCCCACTCCTACCAACACCCCTACCCCTACCCCTACCCCTACCCCTACCCCTACCCCTACCCCAACCCCTACCCTACCCCTACCCCTACCCCTACCCCTACCCCTACCTCTACCCCTACCCCTACCCCTACCCCTACCCCTACCCCTACCCCCACCCCCACCCCTACTCCCTACCTCTACCCCTACCCCTACCCCTACCCCTACCCTACCCCTACCCCTACCCCCGACCCCACCCCTACGCCCACCCCTACCCATACCCCTACCCCTACCCCCATCCCCACCCCTACCCCTACCCCTACCTCTACCCCTACCCCTACCCCTACCCCCACCCTACCCCTACCCCTACCCTCACCCCTACTCCTACCCTACTTCTACACCTCCTCCTACCCCTACCCCTACCCCCACCCCTACCCCTACCCCTACCCCTACCCCTACCCCCACCCCTACCACTATGTGACGTAGGTGGGGAAAATTTTTAATTAAAAGATTACTGATTTAATGTGTAGTTCTAAGAACTTGAGATATTCCACCCGAGGATTTTCATACAAAACCCTGTTGCCACTTCCTACAGCAATAAAGATAAACACATAAATAAAACAACAACAAAAATGAGA
>JAWQFJ010019694.1:10000-20000 GCA_034096865.1 Theodoxus fluviatilis | reverse complement strand
GCGTGTCGGAAATTAGAGCAATGTCGTCCGCAAAGAGGAGTGCGCTCAGATAATGAGTATTAGGCGCCAGCTGAATTCCATGCTTGCTATTGGCTGCAACTTCATCAGCCAGGGAATTAATCAGATAAGAAAAGAGGATCGGGCTGATTTTACACCCTTGTTTTAGACCCATACTCGATTCAAACAGATCACTACAGCCTTGATCGCCTTTAACACAACAGAATACAGTTTTATTCATTGCTTTGAGAATACACAGTAGCTTCCCCTTGATACCATTTTCCTGAAGAACATTCCACCGGATGTGCTGCTTCACTGTGTCAAACGCCTTTGAAAATCAACATAACACACATATAGGTTTTTCTTCTTGCATAGATGTTTTTCTATAACGCTGTGTAAAACAAAAACGTTATCAATAGTACTATATCCCCTTCTGAAACCTGCTTGTTCTTCTCTTATCAGATTGTGGTCATCGGCCCATCTCTGTTGCCTCTGTTTGATGATGTATGTAAATATTTTGCTTAAATTACTATTCAGAGCTATACTCCTGTACTTGAGAGAGAGAGAGAGAGAGAGAGAGAGAGAGAGAGAGAGAGAGAGAGAGAGAGAGAGAGAGGGGGGATGGACGGACGGACGGACGGACATACAGACAGACAGACGGACAGATTGACAGGGACAGAAGGATTAAATCTGGAGTGGGGAAGAGAGGTGGAGGGAACTATATCGCGAGGACTTGGGAGAAGGGCCTTTTCTTGATTTGACTTTTATGATGGGAACACCAGTAACGACCTGGTCAAAAGGCATCCAGTTTTCCATGTCTGAAACCCCCTTTTTCTATTTCATGGTACACAGGAGCGGCGACAGCCCTCATGACAGCCACGGACTTGCAGTGCCCATCCAGATTGAAATTTCGCCGCTCAAGACTGGGTCTGCAGAGCCGTCAGAGGACCCATAGTGATGGGAGCGGAACCGGTCATCCTTGAAACAAGGGACAACCAAAGAAGAAAACAGCTAAACATTCCTTTACCTGCGAGGGGTATTCATTGACCCTCACTGCAGCTATTTGTCACAGCGAATGAGGGCTACACACACAACTCCTGATCCTTCACTAGACCAGGGACTGCAGTACTTCTACTCCAGCCAGCCCCATGTGGACTGGTGATCAGTTCTGCAAGGACGATCAGTCACGTGTGCAGTCAGGACACTTTGGCGAGAGATCACAGCCAGATTGCCGCCCCTCGAACCCATGGTTCGCACACACACTACGCAAGTTCTGTAGCAAGTCTGTCTCAGTGAAACTGTGAAACTTTTCCTGAAGAGCTGACTTCTTTGCTCCGCCAGAATGCGGACTCCGTAAGATAACAAGTCAATGATTGTTGTTTCGTTTTATTATTTCAGTGGATGAAAATGTCAGTTTTGATGTAGCCTTTGCCTGAAGGAATTATTTTCCACAATGTACACCCCTCTCCCTTTTCCCCCTTCTGCCCTTCCCCACATTCTATCCTCCCACCCTGCCCTCCCTTTGCCACTCTCCCGTTCTACTCCCTCTCCCTCCCACTTCCTTCCCATCTCTTTCTGCCCCTCCAATGTCATCTTCCTTTCTCCTTCTGCCCTTTCCACTCTCCCCCTCCCCTTCCTCACTCCTCGATTCTCCACCCTCTCTAATCCCCCACACTCTCGCATCCCCCTCCCTTTCTATCTCTCTCCCTATCCCTCCCCTTCCTTCTCTTTCTCCCCCCCCCCCCCCGCATTTCCTTTCTCCCCCTTTTGCCCCTGCCTTTTTTCTTTTCCCCCTCCCCCTTTCGTCTCTCCCCTTCCCCTAACTCTCCCCTCTGTTTCTCTCTTCCCTTCCATTTTCCCTTTGTCTCTGTCCTCCCCTAACCTATAATACAAACACGCATATGTGCACACATGCTCATACATACACACACACACACACACACACACACACACACACACACACACACACACACACACACACACAAACAGAAACACACATACACACACAACACACTGTTATGAATCGAATGTGCCGAATGGTGTATGCTCGTGATTTTGTTTCGATTGTGATTACTTTTAGCATGAGTGGCTGAGGAGCCTTCACGTGTGAGTGGATGATCGGATTGATTGTATATTTGTCGAGTGAAAGCGGTGTGCGACACTCGAGCGAATGAACCCCAGGGAGATGGGTGAGTGGTGATTTTGTCCGTTATAATTTTATACTGTGAGATGCCATTTTGTGCAGTCTCATACTAGTATGCTCAGTCTTTCTTCAATCAAATTGTTTGTAGAGCTCATTATGATATTTGTTAAGTTATTGTTATGTATGCATTCTGGAGTGTGGAAGATTACCTTTAAACTTTGATGTCAGGACATTTTATAATGATTTCCAATCAAAAATGCGAACGTGTTGTTATGAATCAGCTTAGTGATAAACCTTTTTCTGTGTGTCTCCAGGTCAGAGTTTTCTGTCAGCATTGCTGTTTCTGAATGACTGCATGGTGCCTAAAGGGAAATTCAAGACTGCAGGGAAGGAGAAATTTTGGGCCAACTATCATCAAGCTTTCTTCGCCCAAGAGAAAAATGTAGGTGATGTCTCATCCCCCAACGTTGCTCCAAGATTGTGCACGAAAGTCTTTGAACTGCTGATTGAGGAAAACTATACTGTAGACTCAGTTCAGAATGAAGATGTAACAGCCCCTTGGAGGAACAGGACATAGTGGATTACATTGGTGGAGCAGTTTTGCAGAAGCTACAGAAGCAGGCAGCTAGATTGTCCTACCAATCCCTCCACTGGAATATTGTGAAGTGTTAATTCTTTGAAGTCTTCGACACATGACGCAAGTGCCCTTTTTCCAACACTCACAGGAGTCCTTGATAGAGGTGGACTTGTCAAACTGACTCCAGAAGCCTCAACGCTTTTCTTGAATCGGGAGTCAACTTTCAGATCATTATTCAGTGTCAAACAGGTGAAAAGCTTGAGCTTGCATGCATTGGTTGAGAAAGCATATGCTTTGTATTCTGTGTCAACTTGCTTCTATGAACAAGTGTACAATGTTTCTGCTAGAGACAGCACAAAAGAAAAACTCCTTCAGGACATTCTGCAACTGTATTTCAAGATAAGAGCACATCACAAATGCAAATGCTTCATGGATGACCATCACAGAAATGCACAGAAGTCAAAGAGAGCAAAGTCTCTTCGTAAGAAACTCAAACCAAATGATTCGAGCGCATTTCAAGAATAATAATTCAAAGTCCAGAATTGAAGTATTTGATTTTCAAACATAATCATTTGAATCTCATAACATCAGTAGTTGTTCTTTAAGTGCTAAGTTGTATACAACTACCTGTCACATTCCATATATTCAATTGTTTTGTATTCCCATAATTTGTTCTCTCTCTCTCCCTCCCTCCCTCCCTCCCTCCCTCTCTCTCTCTCTCTCTCTCTCTCTCTCTCTCTCTCTCTCTCTCTCTCTCTCTCTTTCTTTCTCTCTCTCTCTCTCTCTCTCTCTCTCTCTCTCTCCCTCTCTCTCCATGTGTTTTTTAAGAGATATATAGATCAAGAACAATATAAGAGCAGACATCTGTCATGGGTCAGAACTTTGCTTTATTCCCCAACTTGCGCTCATTAATATTTTTATTTTATGTCATTACTCTTTAATAAAGCAAGAGACCTGCAATAGAAATCTGAGTAAACTATATGATATTTTGCAAATTTATAGGAGAATGGCCCCTTCTGAAAATGTAAATTATAACATACTGTCAAGGTTCTTGCATGTCTCTTGAACATCTGAAGACAGGCATTGATCTGCTACCAGTTCGGATCGAGCCTGATCAACCAGTTTAATGGTTACCTGGAAATAAAAGAGAATAATGAGATATAAACCAGTGACTTCTTCTAAGAATGCCCGATAGTTATCATTAGCAGTGCATGTTTAAATGTTTAAAATCTCTCTCTCTCTCTCTCTCTCTCTCTCTCTCTCTCTCTCTCTCTCTCTTGTCGTAGAAGACCATCAGGGCTGGTACCATTCAGGCAAAGGCTCAGAGTGGATGTAGGGGTATCACATGGCTTGACAGGAGCCATCCCTCACTAGAGAGAATCCCCAACTCCCCAAGACTCGTTCACATGCAGCATTGCTGTGAGGGATGGTGAGTAATCCCATCTTGACTTTAGCCAAGTTTGCAAACACATGAACTCCATGGGAATCCTTCACCTCTCCTGCCCTTCAATTGTCTCTCTCTCTCTCTCTCTCTCTCTCTCTCTCTCTCTCTCTCTCTCTCTCCCTCCCTGCCTCTCTCTCTCTCTCTCTCTCTTTCTCTCTCTCTCTCCCTCACACACACACACTCACACACGCACACACACGCACACATACACACAAACAGTTTCTTTCAGTTCCCATATGTCAAAGTGATTATATTTTTGTCACACTCAAATAGAAACATCACATGTATCCAGAGAACTGAGAGCTTGCCAAGTAATCAAACATAAATCAGGAAAAACTTACCCCACTGATGTTCGAGGCTGAGGATTCCTTTTGCAATGAATCACCTCTGTCTAATGTATGCAACGGCTGTTCCTCAACGTCTTCTTCCTGAAGCAAAGGTAGAAAATGGATAACAATACTTTCCTTCCTCTTTGGAAGACTGCTGCTTCAAGATATTTAACGTTCTGAGTCCTCTAACAAAAGCCACGTATCAGGCATATATACTTAGAAACTGACCGCCGTCAATAGCTGTATAACGGTAGACGTAGTATTTTCCCTCCAGGTTTACTGGAGGTCCTACAGACTTTATCCCTCCAGGTTTACTGGAGGTCCTACAGACTTTGTCTGTCTGTCTGTCTGTCTGTCTGTCTGTCTGTCTGTCTGTCTGTCTGTCATTCTGTCTGTCTGTATGTCTGTCTGTCTGTCTGTCTGTCTGTCTGTCTGTCTGTCTGTCTGTCTGTCTGTCTGTCTGTGTGTCTGTCTGTCCCGACTTAACGGCTGATATCTCAAAAACTACTATACGGATTTCCTTGACATTTTGCACACTTACTGGAAGTTAGGTCCAATTGAATGTGTCAAATTTTCAGAATCAAGGGTTGAAAAGAAAGTGATTTATTTAGGTCGTAAACTCAAACCCCCCCCCCCCCCTCAAAATCAGTTGACGGAATGGCCAAATAGAGATCGAGTCAGAGTTATCGTTTCCTACTTTCCACAAAACAATGGCTTCTTCGTATGTTGATCGTCTACCAGCAGACGCCAAAAAGCGGTAATACGAGATTATTGACGTTGATGGGTTAGATCCATATGAAATACCAAACAGTTTGTGGTCTGTCAACAAAAACCAGTTCCCGGACATAAACGACGCCAGGATTGTACAATATTTTGTGCTGCATACCACTTATCCTCTTGGTCTAAACACCAATGAGTAGTTGAGTGATTGGCTGTTTGGATGTTCAGAGGGTACGCTTGTCGGCTTTCGGGGGTGATCCAATGGTCTGGATGTGTGTACTGTGTGTGTAGAGGTGTGTGTGTGTGTGTGTTTGTGTGTGTGTGTTTGCATATGTGTGTGTGCAGATGTGGGTGTGTGTATGTGCGTGTGTGTGTATGCACGTGTGTGTGTGATATGCTGTGTCTTTCTCCAGAATTCTTGGACTTATATTTGCTCATTTTTGTGGACTATCTGGTAATAAGCCAGCCAGGACATCCAAGTCTATAAGAATGTCTCACGTCATAGCACACGTAATTCTTTTTATACGTCATCTTGACGCTATTTTATTGTTTGCTGAAGAAGTTGCCGAAAGGCATCAAAATATTCTAAGAAGTACAAACACAAAAAGTCATCTTGTTTTTTGTATTCTTTCTCTTTTTTGGAAGTATTTTGTGCTGGTTCATACTAGTTCTCCACTGGCACATTTGGTAGAGCGTTGGACTCTTGGTGATGCGTGACCAGGTTCGATTCTGCGCTGAAACTTTTTTTCTCTCTCTTTTTTCTAGAGGTTGTGGGTTCGAACCCGACCTGGTTTTTTGTGTTTTTGTGTGTGTGTGTTTTTCTCCCCTCTTTTCTCGAGAGGTTGCGGGTGCCAGTGGTTTTTATCCCTGCAGGTTTACTGGAAGTTCTACAGACTTTATCCCTCCAGGTTTACTGGAGGTCCTACATACTTTATCTGTCTGTCTGTGTGTGTGTCTGTCTGTCTGTCCCGACTTAACGGTTGATTTCTCAAAAACTACCAGACGGATTTCCTTGACATTTTGCACACTCACTGGAAGTTAGGTCCGATTGAATGAATCAAATTTTCAGAATCGAGGTTGGAAGAGAAAATGTGGTTTTTTAAGGTCGTAAGCTCGGAAACGCCTCCCTAAATACTCGATTCCTGGAATGGCGAAATTGCAAAATATGTGACGTCATCTATACCGTGACGTAATTTATTGTGTATCTCTGCCTGTCAGGCCTGACTTAGCGGCTGATATCTCAAAAACTGCTGGTCGAATTTCCTTGATATTTTGCACACTTACTGGAAGTTAGGTCCAATTGAATGTTTCAAATTTTCAGAATCAAGGCTTGAAAAGAAAGTGCTTTATTTAGGTCGTAAACTCGAAAGCAGCCCCATAAATGATCAATCGATGTAAGAGCCTAATCGAGTCAAACAGAATTATCTTTTCCTCACTTCAGTTCAGTCCAGTTCAGTCAAAGACCATACATTACTAAGACCGCGCACTTGGCTATTTTTGCACTATGCGAAGCGAGGTATGGATTTACACACGTCTTCGTCATCACAGTTTTTAACAAGTGCAGCATTTTTAACAACAGTATTTTCTCCTGAGGTTCACAGTGAAAGAAATCTTGTGCATCACAAATTCCGAAGTTCGATTTTTCTGTTCTTCTCGCGTTTATAATTGTATGCTGCTCGAACATCTGCTGCTCAGCGTGCAGATCATAATTATGCATCCGATGATTATTTCTTTATTAAGACCAGCTTGTTAGGGACGTGCTTTTCCATGGAGAAAATATTGTGTTTAGATCTTTTATGAGAGATATAGTTTACTGACACCTTAACCATTTTCCCAGCTTTAGTGTGGGGATTTTCATTTTAGCATTTACACTCGCTTCTCCACGCACTCGGCTAATTAGTGTTCATGTTTACAAATTACAAAACAAACGGTTTCTCACATACATATCGCTTTCAAGAAATACTATAAAAACCCTTGCACGCACTTGCATTCTGCTATTCATACACTAAACTTTATTCCTCACGCACGTGGCATAATCTATACAACACATCTTGCACAAGTGCTCTGGGGGAGACACGCGAAAACGGGGAGATCACTCTGTCAGAAATCTCGCTAAAATCAGCCGAGTGTGCGGTTTTAGTAATGTATGGTCTTTGGTTCAGTCTCTTAACCCTGAGATGGGTTGTTGAGGCACCACTGATGACTTTCAGGCAATCTTCCTCCATCGATCTCTATCCTCTGTGGCTTGCTGTGAGTCAGCAAAGGTCAAGCCTGTCCCCTCTTTGATGTTGTCTTCCCACCTCTTTCTCTGCCTGCCTCTCCTTCTCCCACCTGGTACGCGAACGGTACCTTGCAGGATGGTCTTGGCCAGCCCACTGCCTCTTGACACGTGACCGTACCACTTCAGCTTTCTGCTTTTCACGATTGAGAGCAGGTCTTTGTGCTGTCCAATTGCTCTCCTGACCCTGTTGCTGACCGCCTCATTCGTGACATGGTCTTTGTATGAGATGTTCAAAATCTTGCGGTGCTTTACGGAAAAGAACGTTATAAATGCTTTACAAACACTCACCCATATCAGTTTTCAATGGCACATTTGGTAGAGCATTGAACTCTTGATCATGCGTGACCAGGTTTGATTCTGCGCTGAAACTTTTTTTTCTCTCTTGTTTCGAGAGGTTGTGGGTTCAAACCCAACCTGGTTTTTTGTGTTTTTGTGTGTGTGTGTTTTTCCCGCTCTTTTCTTGAGAGGTTGCGGGTTTGAACCATATTTTTTTTTAATTGCCAAAACCTGGAGGTTCAGTGCCAGCGGTTTTTATCTGTCTGTCTGTGTGTCCGTTTGTCTGTCCCGATTTAACGGCTGATATCTCAAAAACTACTGGACGGATTTCCTTGTCATTTTGCACACTTACTGGAAGATAGATTCAATTGAATGTATTAAATTTGCAGAATCGAGGTTTGAAAAGAAAGTGATTTATTTAGGTCGTAAACTCGAAATCCCCCCCCCCTGAAATGTCATTTGATGGAATGGCAAAATGCGTGGCCTTGACCCACTCCACAGCCACGCCCCTTTCTCGCTGTATCTCGCGTGGTAACAAATGCAGGCGGCAAAATGGCTTCCACGCGATTGTAGACTGATTCGTTACATTGTATTCCGGACAGCATTTGTCTCATTTTTGCCAGACAGTGAGAATATTTCTCTGACTGTGATAGACAGGGGACAAGGAAGTATTTTGGGTCCGGTTCTTTTTACAGTTTTCATAAACGACTTACCAGAAGGGATACAGTCATCGTGCAAAGTTTTTGCCGACGACACAAAGATTTATGATAAGTCAAGAAATTGTAGCCGGGTGCAGGGCGATTTGAAACGATTGGAGAGGTGGTCGGATGAATCTATATTTTAATGTAGAAAAGTGTAAGGTAATGCACCTTGGAGAAAATAATCCATGCATTAAATACACTATGAAAATGGGAACAGATGACTTAAATCTTACTGTATGCAATGAGGAGAGAGACTTGGGAGTCACTTTTGACCCTAAATTGTCATTCGACTCACATATTCAAGCTTCTATAAACAAGGCCAATCAGATGATTGGAGTTATCAAAAGAACCTTTATATATTTAAACAAGGACATTTTAAGTCAGATATACAAAGCTATAGTTCGTCCAAGCGTTGATTATGGTAACATTATATGGTACTCGCATTTCAAAAGACAGTCAGAGGCTGTGGAGCGAGTCCAGCGCAGGGCTACCAGGTTGTTGAGTGAATGTCGGGAGATGTCTTACAGCGAGCGCTTAGAGTATTTGAATCTGCACTCACTGAAGGGAAGAAGGATTCGTGGTGACCTAATAGAGGCTTACAAACTGTACAATGATCTCGTGGACGTGGAGTGGAGCGACTTCTTTAAGTCACCAGGTTGTGACAGTACGAGAAATGCAGACGGAAACGTATTTGTTCAACGTAGTAATACTAACCTAAAAAAGTATTGTTTCAGTAATCGTGTTGCTAACCTGTGGAATAACCTTCCATTTCGGCTCATGGCTGCACCGACTACTAACGTTATCAAAAACCAACTGGACAAAGATCCTCAATTTATTTCGTTATTCAGAAGCTATGTTGAGTGACATTGTCGCAATAAGAATATTCCGCTAAGACCCTATATAAGGCATCACCTTACAATGGGGCGTTCATAAGGCTTCACGGCCTATATCTAGCCTCTCTACTACTACTACTACTACTACTACTACTACTACTACTACTACTACTACTACTACTACTACTACTATGAATAAATACTACTCATGTCCCTCCTGGTTTACTGGAGGTCCTACAGACTTTATTGCTTGTAGAACGACGGTAGCAGTACCACACACATCCCCTCATTCCTATACGGTGTGTGCGTGAATGAGTACGAATGCACATGTCTGGAGTAAACATCTATAATACACCTCCTCCTCTGTGTGACTGTGTGAGTGTTAATTCAGCGTCTATGACATGCCAAAGCAAAACAAAACATGTCATAATAGGAGCTTCCTGAACCTATCCATCATGTTTATAATATATGGTCGATTGTTTCCTGGGCCGATAGCTTGCAAGGGGGTTTAGGGAAAAGAACGTTATAAATGCATTACAAACACTCCGTCATATCAATTCTCTAATGGCTCAGCTGGTAGAGCGTTGGACTCTTGGTCATGCATGACCAGGTTTGATTCTGCGCTGAAACTTTTTTTCTTCTCTTTTTTCGAGAGGTTGTGGGGTCGAACCCGACCTGGTTTTTTGTATTTGTGTGTGT
>JAWQFJ010019694.1:0-5000 GCA_034096865.1 Theodoxus fluviatilis | reverse complement strand
ATCCAGTCGAAATGTGAACGAACATGTAAACGTGCATAATGCACAAGGTGCTGCAACAATGAAAGCATAGCAGGAGAATTAGCGTTTGAAGGTCGGAAAAAACAATTCCAGAAAATCGCCCCCCCCCCCCCCTCTCCTTAATTGCTTCACGATAAGCACAATTCTCCACCTTCACTTGTGTTGCTCGTACTGTAATGATTATCGTATTTTCAGTTATCTGCGAAGCTGATGAAAGATGCAGATGAAGACACCTACGAGGTTCGGTGCACATGTTGCCTTGGTACCCGTCCTTGCAGCCTTGAACCCTCAAGCACAGTCCGGTCACGTGATGGCAGTGCTGGTCCGTCTCTCCAGAGGAGTCCAGGCAGTGGGGACTGCAGTCCATGCTGCAGTCCTGGCCATAGTGACCTCCACTGCAGGCTGTAGACGTTTTGACTGAGCAACAAGCTACTATTCTAAAAGAAGATAGGTCTGTGTGTGTTAGTTTGAATATATAGGAACACATCTCCTGGGAAATCTTTCCGACGTAAACTCAGTGATAACCAGCCACTAACCTCAGTTTATGATCGGAATAAAAATTCTACACACCAAGAAGATGGCGGCATTATATGTAAAAGATCAGGTAATCGGTTTCTAAATTATTGTCTAAAAGCATGGTAAGAATTAGAAAGCTTAGATGACGATTTGGAGACAAAAAGAGCTGCAAATCCATCGGGCTACTTTTGCCATTCATCGAGAAGCTCCGATGGTTATTTAACTCTCCTTCTTGAATACACCTCGAGAGTCATGGTTTACACTGTGATTCGTGGACACAAGAATGCAACCACTAAAAATGCTTTCGCAAAGTGTGAGTTTTCGTTCAGTCCCACATCTGAGTTATCGCTAAGTAAAGTTGCTAACTTTCACATGGAGAGACTGACAGAACGTGATAGGAAGTGACGTTACAGCCAGAATGTAGGAAAAAATGTAGCTTCCCCGCTCAAGGCGTCGAAATAAGGTCTAGAGTCAGTGTGGCAGTCTTGATGAAATCAATCCATTGCTCTTGCTTGGAGAGATCTGGAAATCTGTGCTCGTTTGCAACACCTGCATGCTTCTTAGCGCACTCAGCCCAGCGGGGATCGATCGGCTCAAGCTGTGTCGCCCAAACATGTCGGGATTTACATGGAGATTAGTATAAAGCATTGCTGCAAATGGCTTACTTTGTAAACAGTTGGTTCCCTCAAATCCTGGGGCACAGCTACATTTGTAGGAGTTGATTCCATCTTGACATGTCCCTCCATTCTGACAGGGGTTTGAGCTGCAATCGTTGATATCTGTGACAAATCCAACAAGTCGTTAAAGATGTGGCAAAGAACCGTTGTGTTCACTGCTCTCTATCTCACATTATGCAGCTGAAAACATTCTTATTCCTTGTGAGGCTAGATCTCTGTGTTACTGCATTCTGAAGAAATGCCGTCCCCAAAAAGACACTGAAGAGCAAAAGAATTCACAGACTGACATTTAATCTGTGATACATAAACATCACACAGAAACTTTCATAATGCATTCTTCACCATACACTCGGGTAAAATGTGTAACCCTCTTCGATCAAATGAGTCCAGTTTGACATTAGTAACATTTTAATATTAATTTCCTTTAAAATGCTATATGTCATTTGACATTATGGCCTATTGTTAGGAAGTTATGGGCTGTATAAGACGACACACATTAAAACTCAGTTTTTTAAAAACGAGGATCAATGAAGGAGGTGATATTTCAATAGCAGAGCAGCTGTTGATGTAATGAGATATACTATTTTTTTTTTTTTTTTTTTTTTTTTTTTAGGAAATTCATCTGCATTTTATTCAGTCAACTTAACGGTAACAGGACACTGACAATGGGCTCAGCCCACTGTCACGTTCCTCAGCAGGGACATGGACACCACCATGATTTGCCCAGAGCTGTGTACACTTATGAGACCATTCTCTCAATTTCACTGCACACGCTGGCAGAATGAGAAAAGCTAACAGTCAGTTGGGAATACTTTGTAACATTACTTTGAAAGGCAAGCAACAAGACTACAAACAACCTTGGACTCACTTGCATTAACTTTTGTCTGAGTTTGCTTGTGACAGGTAAGAGAAGACAGTGGATGTTTAACACATTTCTTAAATCAATCAATCAAAATTCCCATGAGAGAATGATCTCCACAATTAAGAGTCAAAATGCACATGCCGTAGCATCTGAAAAGAAAGGAAACCAAACTCAAAGGAGCAGATCGACATACAAATTCTGCTCTTTCTTATCAACTTGCCATGCTTCCAAAGAGAACCGGTGACGTTCATAGAGCTTGAATCCAAATAAAGATCAGCCAAATGCACATAAAAAGACTACTTACTATTTGGCATGCTGTTCCATTGAATCCCAGTGCACAAGTGCAATTAAATGCATTGACCAAGTCATGACACGTCCCGTTGTTCAAGCAGGGGGTGGAGGAACACTCATCGATTTCTGCAACATGGAAGGACTTGTAGGAGCTACAGGTAGACCATTGTAATCGGATCTTAGGTACATTTCACAACCAAGCAATCGTGCCCTTGTAATGACGCACATATGGGATACATTTATCTCTTGTAGCAATGCTTCTGAACTACAACGTTATGACTTATGAACACGTCTGTGTGGCGTCTGTGACCATAGCTGTCTCATAATTTGCAGAACTTGTAACATCAGCATATTCCCCATTGCTACTGCTACTAAAGGCAGAAATTGAGAGAGAGTAGGTTCAGAACTACCTAGGCACAGTCATTTATGAAAAGGTGACATGGAATCAGAACGCTGAGAGTCTGTAAGAAAGGGCTGCAGTAATCGCACTAAATGAACCTTTTAAGTCATGTCAAGTAACTTGCAAACTCATAGGTACATTGTGCAAAATATTCGTAGAGAGCATAGTCTCATAATATTTGACTTCATAGTGGAAAAATATAAAAGTGTACAAAGAATTGCCTACTACTACGTATAATAAGTAAAGTCCATCCATCCACGCATTCATCCATCCATCCGACCACCAAGCCATTCATCCACCCACCCATCCATCTATCTAATACGTCTGTATATTGCCAGACTATTTATAGAACGTCCAAGAGACCTCTTACGAGGCACGAAAAGAATCAGTGGTGCCTACGAACCCTCATAATACTTGGAAGTAAACCACGTTGTATCCACCTACCACTGTCACAACTATTCCCAGTGATACCAGGCGTGCAGCTGCATGTGAAGGAATTGATTCCATCAACACAAGTGCCGTGACGACAGGGCGAACTCTGACATTCATCAATGTCTGCAAAGGTAAGTAAGTAGATATCAGTCAACACGACACATTTCAGGCTGATAAATGACAGTGCACAATTCGATGATGATTGAAAGTTTCATACGTTGATGTACAAACCCCCTGAATCAACTAGAAATGTACATTCACTAGTGACATCTTAAGTTTCAATTAGTCTGTTTGTCTAAACTGGCAAAATTCTGACAGGGTGCACAGGTGAATTGACCGTGTTCTGAACATAATAATTCACGTCTTTAAAAGCTCTGTCTCGCAACTTGTAAATGTAAGTGGACTTTTAGATTTGTCTCTGGTGTTGGGAGTTCCGATATCTATTACTTGCAAATTATTCCCTTAGTAGTTTACAAAAATATGGCGGTTTATGATATAATCTAGTCCTTATGAGACTGAGTCCTCAGCAAGGGGTCGTCCTTCAGTGGTAGGAATGAAAGATTAGCCCATTTCTGTAACGGACGGCAACTGTGGGCCTGTTCGCTTCATTTTGTGCAACTGTCTTCAAAATAAGCACGACCAAAAGTATGCTGTCCAGCTGGTCGTGCAAGGCAATGCTTCCAATGAAAGGATCTCCCAGACCTCTGTGAAGATTGGGCGATTTAAGGGAAGAAACCTCCTGCTTGCATTCAAATGAAAGTGACAACATTTACATATTACGTAAAGTTTTATTATTGTAACGACGATAACGTTAGGGCGTTTGAAAGCATTTTTGCATGAATTAAGATTAGAGTCGATTCAGCATCTTGTTGACATTTGCACTCACATGTAATGCAAGAGCAATCAAATTACGGGGTGATTCATAGAGATCAGTAACAAAGATGCTTTACTTGTCTGGCAGTTGTCTCCACTGAATCCTGGAACACAGCTACAGCTGTAGGAGTTGACTCCATCAAGACACGTCCCTCCGTTCTTACAGGGGTTGTAGCTGCAGTCGATATCTGGAACGAATACGACAAAGTACCCAATAACAATCTCACATCAGGACGCGTCTTGGCTCATACACCTAGGACACACTCCAGTCCTTCAGGCTGGCAAGTTTGACCAGGTTTTACTCTCGTCCGTTTGTGTAACTGAACTGCTTTTTTCCTATTGGTGTTGGTTAGAAGGCTGATATTAAAAACTGGACTGTCAGATTCATTTTATACCTTCTCAAGCGATTGCATTGATGAAAAAGGAAGAATAAATGAAAAGTATGAGAAGATCCACCACCTAATTGGAATACAATGAGAGCACAGATAAAACATGAGAAATTCATTGGTTGGGCTATATCTCCGAAGAAAGACAAAGTGGCCTACTCATTGAACAATTGAATCCTGTGTATCCCTGGACACAGCGACAGATGTAGGAATGGGTTCCATCTTGACACGTCGCTCCGTTCTGACAGGGGTTGGGATAGCATTCATCCGTCTCTGAAACGACAATGATGAGGCGTACAAGAGAACGTCCATGCTTGACATTTTGTTGCTCATAACTTTTTTTTTTTTTTTTTTTTTTTTTTTAGTTTTTAATTTTTTATTTACCACAATATCTTACAACACGTGAAGAGGAAAAAAAAGAAGCTTAAGACCCGCACATACACACACATACACACATACAGTGGGAAAAAAATAAAATAAAATATAAAAGAGAAAAAACAAACAAAAAAAAAACCAAAAAAAACCACACACCCTTCATCTTGCCC
>JAWQFJ010019693.1:20000-29897 GCA_034096865.1 Theodoxus fluviatilis | reverse complement strand
CACAACTACGCCAAATCGCAGACTGTACTCGCAGATGATTGCATTGAAAGTCACACTCCAAAGGTGTATCATGACTACCAAGAGGGGCACCAGGTGTTCCGAAGAATGTTTTTTAGTCGCACGAAATCAACACGACTGTTGGAATGGTTTCAGCAGGAGGCCACATGAGGATGGTGCTACCCTGGAAAGCGGAGGTCTTTTTTATGCCGATGATTGACATGAGTCCACCCTTGACATTACTCCTGTCATGTTTCACATTGTGTTTGGGCAATTTACAGCACACAATGCGGCTGATGACGCGCTGCTGGGTCACGAATCAGACGATTCGCCGACATTGATGGACACATCAGTAGCAGGTTGTGCATCCTCAGAGGAGATTGACACCTCAAACATGAAGCTTGCGCCAGGTTGGCCACGAAGACCTTGATGCTGGGGTTTGCCTTCTTGAACGTAGTGCGGCAGGTGGCATCTCAGCCGAAGAAGCAGCTAACCATGATGTGATATCTAAGATCAACAAACGTCTAGAGAAGCACAAAGAAAGTCTGTCCAGAAGTCGAACAAGCAGCCTCTGGTTTCAGTACCTAGACATGGTAGGCATTTTGAAGAAATCCATCAAGGCCGAAAGAACTGGGCGCTTCAATTTGCACCTACAGTCAGTAGCTGAGATGTTGCCTTTTTTTGCAGCTGCAGGGCATCACAACTACGCCAAATCTGCCAGACTGTACCTCCAGCAGATGATGGCATTGAAAGACACCCACCCAAAGGTGTATCAAGACTACCAAGAGGGGCACCACGTGTTCCGAAGAAGCGAGAGATACTGGGCGGGGTTGTCGCAGGATCTTGTCATCGAACAAGTCCTCATGAGAAGTCTGAAGACCAGTGGAGGCCTTACACGGGGAACGGGTTTCGGAGAGAGACAATGTCTTGTCTGGCTTCTTTCCATGCCTGCTTGTGCTGAGGTCAACTCTGCAATGCAGACACTCTCAGGCATCACATTCACGAATTCGGAGCAGCACAAAGAAACCGGTATAACCAGACAAGCCCGCGACCACAAGGACACACAGACACTTGTTTCGTACCTGACAGACAGAAGTCCATTTCTCTCAGACCCTTCCCTCAGAAGCATCGCAAGTGGGCGGGTTGCAGATGCCACAGCCAATGTTGATAATGCCAAGAATATCGGGAAGAAAATGTTGGATGGCATGACAGAAAAAAATGTGCTTGAGGTTGTCATCAGAAAGAAAGATGTGGCCGTCACTCTTGCTACAAAATTGGCAGTGAGAGTCAATGATGAGCCCATCATTATCGATCCACTTCTTCTCTTTCAACGCCTGTTGAAGATAGCACAAAGCACACCAGAGACCATACCATCTTTGTTCAAGTATGAGATGACCAACCTTCCATGTGCCTTGTTTGACGCCAGTGGACTACCACGACTGGCATCAAAGTCAACACTTGCAGAGTATCTCTGGTCATTTACAAAAGAGGACACCACTTTGCCAAATGAAAACATTAATTTTGTCCTTGATGGAGGTTCACTTCTCCACAAGCTGCCATGGCGGAGGGGATCAACTTACAACCAGCTGGCTGAGATGTATGCAGAATTTGTTGCACGAAAGTACAAGAAAGCAACCATTGTGTTTGATGGGTACAGCACGCAACAAACAACCAAAGCTGCCACCCATGTCAGACGGCATGGTACCTCAGTGCAGGTAAATTTCACCGGTGACATGATCCTTCAAGACACTCGGGAGAAATTTCTTGCCAATCCAAGCAACAAGCAGCGGTTCATCAATCTTCTGAGCGAAATTTTGATGAAATTGGGGTTCCAGATCCACCATGCAAAAGATGACGCCGATTGCCTGATTGTCAAGAATAACTCTAGACGTTGCTGCAAGTTCAACCACTGTCCTCATAGGAGAAGACACTGATCTTCTTGTCTTGCTCCTGTACCACGTTACAGACAATCTTCATGGTGTGTACTTCATGCCGAGTGGGAAAAAGGCCAAACTGTGGGACATCAAGGCAACGAGGGCCAAAATTGGGACAGAAACATGCGGGAGAATACTTTTTGCACATGCGATCACTGGTTGCGACACTACCAGCGGGATGATGAACATTGGCAAATCTCTGCCTGTGAAACTCCTGAGGAAATCAACACTGTTTCAGAAGATTGCTGATGTTTTCATGGCAGCCAGTACTCATCAGGAGATAGAAGAAGCAGGGGAAAAGGCGGTTGTGCTCCTGTATGGAGGTGAGGAAAAGGACAGCCTCAATCATCTGAGATATGTCAAATATGTACAGAAGGTGGCCACATCAACCAAATCTTTCCAACCAAGTTCTCTGCCTCCATCATCATCTGCTGCCAAGTACCATTGCTTCCGCGTCTATTTCCAGGTTCAGGCATGGAAGAACCTGAATGATGCGTCCCTGGATCCGTGTCAATGGGGTTGGGAAGTGGCCAATCGCATGCTACTCCCTATGCTGACTGATTTGCCTGCTGCT
This sequence comes from Theodoxus fluviatilis, assembly GCA_034096865.1. Classification (NCBI taxonomy): domain Eukaryota; kingdom Metazoa; phylum Mollusca; class Gastropoda; order Cycloneritida; family Neritidae; genus Theodoxus; species Theodoxus fluviatilis. The sequence continues at coordinate 27,392 of JAWQFJ010019693.1, read as the reverse complement.
CCAGAGGAGCTCTTGACGGTCATCAGGTGCAACTGTCAGACTGACTGTTCAACCACGAGGTGCACTTGCCGGAAACATGGCCTTGTGTGCACAGCAGCATGTGGTCATTGTCGAGGAGAAACCTGTGTCAACGTTGCACCCGTGAACCTAGACTATGAGCAGGACGATGAAATTGATGAAGAGCAATGAAAGGGGAATGGGTATGTTATAGACTGGTGAGAAATTGGCTTTCCTTTGAGTTGAAAAGTTTGCAGAAAAGTGTATATGTACCGTGTTTAGAAGAAAAAAATTAGGGTTCATTTTTTGGTGAACAAGAGCGAAGAAGGGGGAGGGGTTCGTGGAGGACGGGGGACAAGTGGGGATTTAGAGAGAGAGATTGAAACACCTCACCTTTTCTCAAAAGCATGCATGTCTGAAACCAATATGAGCATTGAATTGAATGCTGTTTGTTTGTATTTTGTTCATTTACATTTATTTTTATGCTTTGTCGTCGTGTCAAATGTCCTGAGAGACATCAAATCATCAATGAAAATGCACGTTTTTGACATATGTTTAATACATCTAGATTTATTTATCATATATTCAGTTAGCAAATGTCAAATGGAAGCTTGAATTAGCACTATACGTCATATTTCTAGTAACTTTGTGTAATAAATGCAAAATAGGGTAAATTTGTGTTTGCGTCATACTTCAGTTCGGTCGCCATTTTCCAGAGCCCAAAAATAAATGTTTGCCCCATCATACTTTGGTAAACTTTTGGGATGTAAAAGTCACACCCTTAAGCAACCCAAAACAGTTGAGTTTGCATTTAAAGCAATTTGTTCAAGGTTTGGCCATTTTTCACCCGAATCTGACTGGACTAAAGCGTTTTCTTTCTCACGGACATAACCTTAGAAAAAAAAAATATCAACCAGCTTACCATGTCGGAGCAGACAAACAAATAAGAGAAAAGCGAAACGATCACTCGTGCACTGAGTTTTGATGCGTGACTGGGACACTCCCCGTAGTATGTTTTGTTTGCTTTGTAAGGTTTGAGCACTAGCTGTAGGTGTAAAAATGGTCAGTTATTAATGTAATTGGTGAATTTAGTAGTCATGAAACTTTGTTTTGTGCTTTAATGCCATTTTCTTGTCATAATCTTACACGTTACATTACGCCGAATGCGGGCAAGTTGATCATGCACTCATCGACTCGATGATCGTGAATTTTCTGTCCTCGCCTGACCAGGGAAACGAAATAGTCAATTCAAGCCAGAACTAAACAGTTATCTGCTGCCACTCATTCGAGCTTTACATGAAACATTATATCACACTAGCTCGATCGTCTGCTGGCGTAGTGGCTACGGTTCGATCGTGTTCGTCTGCTAGGTACGTACGGTGTGGTTTGTTTACTTATCTTCTGTGGGTTTTGTGCAGAAAGTATACGTTACAATAGTTTATTATGACTATTTTCGGTTAGTTTTTTAATCTAATTAAACATTTTTGCATGCTTTAATGCCATCCTTTTGCCACGATCTAGCGATAATCACTCCTCAACACAGACCCGAAACATACCCCAACATATAGCACCGGAAGTTATGGACAGACAGACAGACAGACAGACAGACAGACAGACAGACAGACAGACAGACAGACAGACAGACAGACAGACACACAGACACACAGACACACAGAGACAGACACACAGAGACATAGACAGAGCGAGAGAGAGAGAGAGAGAGAGAGAGAGAGAGACAGAGAGATAGAGACATAGAGAGAGGGGGAGAGAGAGAGAGCCTGCCTGCCTGCCTGTCAGTCTGTCTGTGTGTCTGTCTGTCTGTCTGTCTCTCTCTCTCTCTCTCTCTCTCTCTCTCATTCGCTCGCTCTTCTGTGGGTTGGACCGTGCTGCCTGACCCCAAAGATCGCACTAACAATGACTTTGCTGACATGTCTATTTTCGTCTGGCGGGACAAACTCGCAGCTCAGGAAGGACTGGTGCTATATTTAAAGTGATGGAATGTCCCAAGGAAGTAAGCAGAGATTTTCTATGAAAGAAGCCACGTTGAAGCAGTCTTCTTGTCTTCACAAATACAACGCTGACCATCATCGTTATTATTAGCAAAGAAAGCATTCTTCTGCTGCATCTAATCTTATTTAAAAGGCATGTTGACTTACCAATGTACCTCGAGGATTATACTCGGCCGCCGACATTAGTGGTGACAATAGCAAATCTACCGTAGTGATGCATTTCCTTTATTGGTTCACCCCTCATTTGAGTGACCTGCATGTGTTATAAGCAGATGATTTTGTTAATGCCGTCAACAAGAATATAAAAACCCTCGTTTCTAAAGCTAGTAGTCTCTCCTTGCAGTAGTAACAGTATGTCATTTCTTTTCTGATGTTGAACATGTTTTATCTTAATTGGCTACGTTTTAAGAAACAACGCAATTTTGTAGCGAGTTTGCTTGCTTTTTGCAAATACCGGATGACTTGAAAGCTTGAAATGTTATTTCGAAACCTGACATCCTACTTTGAGAAGATTGGGATTTCGTGTGAAGGTAAAATGGCGGGGTAATTTGTAACCTGTCTTCCTGTATAGAATTTCTAGGAATGGTCGGGCGTTATCGGGAAATTACTACAAGACATCGCTGACAAGATGTCTAGCCTCGACATCTCTGATGGGACACACTTTGATCACAGGGAATTGGCATGAAAAAGTGCAATGTTTTTCGGAAGTTTTCTTTGGCTTTTAGCATTGAAAACAAAATTCAGGTCAGTCATACAGAGAGAGAGAGAGAGAGAGAGAGAGAGAGAGAGAGAGAGAGAGAGAGAGAACGAACGAACGAACGAACAAATTTACTTGTGTAGGCCATCGGCCCATTACAAAAAGTCCGAGAGAAAGGTGCGGCTATGTACATGGTAGGAGTCAAGACTGGCCGCCAGTCTTGCAAGTTTTACGCGCATTAACGAGGAAACTGATCGAGACGTAGAACAGTTCGTAATTTCTGGAACGTCCGTGCGGCTCGTTCACGCATGGCCTGCTTCACTGCAGACCTGCTGCTCCGCGTCCTTCTCGTGCTGGCCGTGCCGCCCGCGGTGTCTTCGGGTTTGTTGTGTCTGGCTGCTGGCTGGCTCTTGGACTGCGATGGAGCTGTCGTTGATGGAAGTTTTGCTGCTAGAGGATCAGGCGTCTGACTGGTGGAGCTTGATCCTTCACAGGGGGCGACATCCATGGATGGTGGTTTGGGTGAAGTTGCCTCTGAGATCGGTTGAGTTTCGTCCGTTTCCACCACTGGTTCAAAAGCACCAGATGATACCACATGGCTTTCCTTGTTCTCGCCGAACTCATTCCCTTTCTCCCCGTTTTTCCATCCTGATAGCATTGCGTCCAATCGTGCCTCCAACACTCTCAACCACTCTTTGTCATCACTTGCTGGCTGATCAGTGATGGTGCAACCTGTGTCGGTGGAACAAGAATGTCAGCACATCAGCTCCACCAGGAATTTCAAGAACGCTTGATGTTTGTGTAGCGAAGCGTGTTGGGTCAAACGTCACGGCTGTCGGGGGGCGAGGGCAAGATGACGTAGAGGCCCGTGAAGATTGAGCAACATCAGCATTATTGTCAAGTTCGAAATTCGAGCCAGTAACGACGCTATTTTCAACATGGTGTCGAAAAGTTTGCTCACTAAAGGCACGGTGCCTCTGTGCATGCCGCAGGTCGCGTGGGATATGTGCGGGAGGCTTTATTCTCCAGTGCCCTCGACGTGTCTCGCTCGTCAGCAATGGCTGATCGTCGCTAGGCCTGAATCTCAGCACAACGACGACACCGTCAGACTCCCCTGCCACCTTCCACGACGAAAGCTCGTCCGACTCGAGCAGCGAAGACAGCGCTACCTCAACAACTGTTGGTAACCCTACAACTGGCATAATTCTGCTTCTGTGTCAACTAGAGGCGTAAATCAGGCAGAGCCGAAGTAAACGCGTGCTCCGAGGTAGCAGTCGCCTCAGAGAGGGGGAAATACATAGCTTTCTGTCACTGACCGAATGGTTGTGTTTCATCGAAAGCATCCAGGATAATGTAATACCCGAACCGTGTTGTGCAGCATAAAAAATACGACGGTTTTTTTCATCTCGGAAAATCCATCTCTGTAGTTCCGGGAAAATTGGAAGCATGGAGTTGCTGTTTCAAGTTTACCTTGAAGCATTTCTCATGCACAGAACGCTGCTCGCACAGACGTCTACTCACAAACCGGGATGGAGTACATCATGTTAAAAAACGGAAGGAATCCATCCTGGGTTTTCTTGGTGGAAAATCTGTTGATGACAGATGACGCTGTTGGGTGTTGAGCTTTTCCAGAGATATTTCCCACGTGAAAACCCACCAAAATCGAAAAACTCCATCTTGAGTCCTTAAGAAGCTTACATGGAGGCAACATCGAAAACGGCTCAGTAACACGAGGCTTCGGAAATCTTCTAGGACGCACGTGTTGAGATCTCATCTATTTCTTAAGGGTTAATGTGTTTGCCTCTGTACTGAGTGGTTTATAATGGAGACAATGTCTTGACATGGTCGCAGTGCATTCCTGCATTCAGACGAACAGCATCGTGCAAATACTAGTCATACACATTTTGAAAGATATTGCCATTCCTTAGGTTGTTTGCTCAAGAATTTTCTATTTATTTTTATAAGCTGCTTTTTAACGGGTATAGTTTGGTTCCCTAACTATTCATTCACAAGTTGAGTATTGTGCGAAGTTTTCTTACGAATGTGTGCTTACAGAGTGATAGAACGTCATAATTCGTTGCCAGGACGATTTCCAGCCATACTTTTATCATGAGGGAATTCAAAAGTGTAACCAAAATAAAATTCGTTTTAATGGTTCTCGTTCCTAAAATCTAGACCAATGTTTATCTATGTTAAATCACCGCTTCCCGGCAATTTGAATTTCACACCATAACTTATACTGTGATATCAAGTCAGTGGAGAACAAAGTGTGCACTGCTTTCTCAGGGACACAACGGTTACTGTGGGGCCGCAGTGACCAAAAATTAGACACGTAGGCACGATTCAATATTTACCTGACATTGGGACTATAAAATCGAATGCTTGAAACCAGAAAGAAAACACTCGCACTTTTGATCAGGTTTGTTCAAGCCATACATGTTTGGCATCTTGTTGACGAAACTGTCAATGCCGCCAAATTGAGATCGCTGCTAATTTAGGTGGAATTGTTCTAAATGGACACCGACTTTTGCTGGTGATCCCCATGACATTTTTTCAAACCCTTTCTGAAGTTTCTACAAACATACTCGCGCACAGGGACACATGTACGTATGCACCCATGCGCATACATACACACACATGCATGTCGCACACACGTACAACGAGGCCTATATTTACAAAAACTAAACGCCATTTGTCTGTTATGACAAAATACATTTCTCGTGCAGACGAAACAAGACCCATTCACGACATTGAAAGTTTTAAGTCACCGCTGTACTTTCTACGGCTAAATTAGCGAATCATGTAGACAAAAACGCAAGCAAAATATTTTAAAAAATCAAGAATTAAAAGAGAAATTTCAATGACTTACAATTTCTTTATCCCAAGGTTTATGTCAGTATTACTGGAAATACGTCATGAAACATAAGCAACTTCTTGCATAAGATTTCATCAGGTGACTCTCCCGTGGCGCCAGCAGACATGCCGAGACATCACCGGCAGACGGGGTAATTGCAGGCTGTATATATCGAGTGAGGAGAGGGCGGACAGCCTGACTCAAAGAGAAGGCAGACTGAGACCACACAAACCTACCGTCGTGGCAGTCCCTGAACTCCATCAGCAGGGTCTGAATCGATCTTCGCTCCAACAGAACGTGGTGTACCTTCACCAGGAACCGGTTCTCTGGCAAACTCTCACCCACGGAGATCCTCTTGCTTAAAATGTTAATCTGAAAGCCCTTACAGTGCAGCACCAGAGGACTTTTACAGTTTGAACTATCTTGTTATTTATTTGTCGGTTTTCACCAACAAATATTTCTTCGTTCTTAAAGATTTTTTTGCTCGCAAGCACTGCATAGACTTTTCCATTTAACGTAAAAAGAAATAGGTCATGGGGTCATTTGTATTTTTTCAGAGTCGTGTCCTCCTGGTCTTTTTAGTCGTTTTCCTATCACTTTTAAGACACAGAGAGTCGACCCTTGAACCAAGGCTGAATTTGCGTAGCGTGTATCGCTGGCATATGAAAAAGGCTGAACGATTAAATAACGCGTTAAATGATTTTATTTAGCACAGATTCTCTTGTTTTTCAGGCAAACGTATTCTGAAAAATAGATAAATGTTTCACACAATCCTTTTACACTGCAGTAACATAACATCACTTTCTTTTACAGTCAGAAATCAATTGGGTGATATTACAATTATTCTGACATTGAAATCTGACTTGCATTTATCAACAATGCGATATATCAAGTGACCCGGGATATGTACTCGTATGATCTGATATGGATCACATGGTCAGGAAAGAAACAAAGAAGGTTTGGAGGGAATAAATAAGACAGAAAGGCAGGCAAATTGACAGTCGGACATGAGGCAGGCAAGTATGTCTAATTTAAATTGGTCCGATATAAATCGACATTTCTCATGTTTAATTATGCCTGATCAGGACTGTACAACAGATTCGCCCCAAAAGAATATGCATTCGCACGATTGTAGCGGCAAAACCAGCCCGAGAAATAATTGGAAGAGATCCGTCCAGACTGCTGTGAACAGACACTAAGATTATTGCTCCATAGCGACTTTTGATATCGCTACAACCACCACCACCACCACCACCACCACCACCACCACTGCCATCACCACCACCACTACCACCACCACCACAACCACCACTACCATCATCACAATCACCATCCTTACCGATACCGTGACCATCACCACCACCACCATCGTGGAGGCCGCCGCCACCGCCTACGCCGAAACAGCCGCCACAGCCGCCATCGCCGACACCACCACCACCATGGCCACCACCACCATCATGACTATTATCAAGTTTACCATCGCTGCTTTCACCAAGGCCACTGCCACCGCCACCACCATCAACGCCGTCACCAATATTACCATAACACCACAACAGCCACCACTACTGCATCTACCGGAAATAAAAACACCAAAGCTTGATCCGCTCTGTGGGAAGCCATCTCTCGAGGACGTCTTAGCCGCCTATCTTCGCTCCCTGCTTGTGGTCCTGTCACCACCGTCCCTTTCCGACAACCGTCCGTGAAACAGCAGCAACCATTGTTACGCCATTTTCACTTTACACCATTGCCAGTAATATCATTAGCAACACCATTGAATCTTGATTGGGGGATAATGATGATGATGATGATGATGATGATGATGATGATGATGATGA
>JAWQFJ010019693.1:0-7500 GCA_034096865.1 Theodoxus fluviatilis | reverse complement strand
AGGAGGAGGAGGAGGAGGAGGAGGAGGAGGAGGAGGAGGAGGAGGAGGAGAAATGAATGCAGCAGACACATATACATGTATATATCAAATGGTAACACAGAACAGGCAAAGCAAATAAGTGCAATGAACGCGAACGCAATAGCTGGAAACCAAAATTCCCATGTGATTTTGTTTCTGACTCGACGCAAAGTTGTTCCAGACCGTTATCTTGGAAATGAGACAATGCAAAACTCTCTCTCTCTCTCTCTGCCCCAACTATCAGCCAGAGCTGAGAAGGCTGCATTGCACACTATCGAAGGATAGGGATCAGGGGTCGAGTGAGGGTTCGGGTGGGGGGGTTGAAGTTCAATGAGTGGGGTGGGGTTTGATGACGAGAGAAGGCCAGGATTCAATGAAGAATTTGGGGTTTGATGAGGAGAGAAGGATTCAGTGAAGAAGTTGGGGTTTGATGAGGAGAGAAGGATTCAATGAAGAAGTTGGGGTTTGATGAGGAGGGAAGGATTAATGAAGGGGTTGGGATGTGAAGAGGGGGTTGAAGTTGAAAAAGGAGGGTGGAGTTAGAAGCATGTGGTGGTGGCTGAAATGCGTTGAATGCTCGGGGGTAAAACCCCCTAAACAAAGAAAAGAGTGACAGACAATGCCGAAACTCTTGCTCTGAACAAGTCATGCAACAAATTATTAATAAAAACTTGCATTTTTTAAACCAGAGGAAGATGTTAGCCGTGTTTTGTTCGAATGCTGTTTGTGAAGACTAGACGGATAAAGCCCCATGAATAATCCGTGTATTTACTTGTTCCGTTCTTGTTAAAGTTCACTTGAAGTCTTAATTTAGTGCTCGCTCCTTTAATTACCAAGCATTCATCGTTTTGCTTCAAATTTCTCTATAAAAACCATGAAAGCCAAATAATGGGGGAAACCCATCTTTAAAAGCCTGATAAAGAAATAAACCCGATTGTCTTGGATCTGGCTGAGACAATCTCTTATTTTTATCATTACGATGGATAGCACATGATAGAACGTGACAGAGGCATCAGTCAAAAAAGACAGAAAAATCAAGGACGGCACGCACGACAAAAACGCTGCTTTCTGTTTTTTCATCTCTGGCAAATAATTGATTAGTAAGTAGTATGAAATATGTGTGAGTGTTTAAGAATTGAAATGAACATGCAGTCAAATGTCCACATCAATGATGATTGGATTCGCAAAAAAACCCTTGTGCTTGGTCTTTTTTTTTTGTTTATGTGGTGTGTGTGTGTGTGTGTGTGTGTGTGTGTGTGTGTGTGTGTATGTGTGTGTGTGTGTGTGTGTGTGTGTGTGTGAGGGAGAGAGAGAGATCGAGAGAGAGAGAGAGAGATAGAGAAAGATAGAGAGAGTGATAGCGAGAGAGTACTACTTGGCAAGCATTGGTGGAAAGTTTCCTTTCAGTGATACTTTTCCCCTTTCGTCAGCATATCATATACATGTATATGTTACAGTCAAATCGGGAAATCAGTCATTTCCGGTAATGACTAAAGATTTCAGTCATTTCCGGAAATGAATGCTTTGATCGGTCATTTCTGGAAATGCCAAAACGTTTCAGTCGTCACCCAGAAATGACAAAAAATTACCTTAAGACATTACCAGAAATGACTATTCTTGAAAAACCAATGTGCATCTTAAGGGCTGTTAATTTTTACACAGTCAAAACACATGCAAAAGAAACAATACCTAGTTCACTTTTACGTAATTTAAATCACTCTTCTCTATTACAAAAAGACAACAAATGATCACTGAGCACAAGACATGAATGAACTTTATTTTAAAATTCAAACGATTCCTCTGCTATTTACAACACTAGAAATTGCTTCAAGTAATCATTGGGTGCATCAGCGGAGGACATGGCATGAGACGTAATTTAACATAACTAATGATATAATGTAATCTTCTGCTATGTACAGCACAAACAAACTTAAATGATCTTTGGACCCCAAAGTGGAGGAAAGGGCACAAGACATAATTTATCCGTGTGAGTCAAGGTCTTTCATTTTGATCGTAGATCAGTCTCATTTGTTGTGACAGTTCAGGCTTTGATGACATCGACTGTTACATTTTGTCTTTGTTTTGTAGCATTTGCATCTGTTTGTTTGGCACTTTTTTGTTCCTGCACAGCTGCATTTGACATAGCCCTGTCCACCACTCTGTGACCCAAGAATTACTGCCTCTCGCAGGCTCACGAGTTTGTCGCAGTTAATGTCTCCTATATCCAATAGCTTTTGTGGACGTAGTTCAAACTCATTCCTTTCGTGCGAGCCTTTCAAAATCCCATGGCTGGTTGCAATAATATGAATGTCGTTATCTCTTCTATCTAAAACAACTCCCAAAATGTTCCTAGGATCCCACGACCTCTGTCAACGAGTGGAATAGGGCCTGCGACATTGTCTCCTTTTTCTGCAAGGCAAAGGTCAACATTGCTTCTTTTCACCATTCGTTTAGCCTGTTCAACTTGGCACTTTCGAATGGCTTGTCAATGGCCATTGATTTCCCGATGTCTACAAGTCCAAAAGAAGGAGCGCTGCGTGGTCTTCAACCACGGCCGTGGAAGGTTGTACATGCATGTCAGCTGAGTCACAAACTGCCTCACCTGTAAAAACATCAAATGATGCTTCAGTTGAAAGTGTGATGTCAGCTGATCCACCTGCTGCCGGTTTAGTAACACTGACAAAAGCATCCGGTCCTGCTGGTTCACTTGGAAAATCTTCTGCAGTAAAGTCAGCTGATCTTCTTGCTGCCAGTTCATTCAAAATGACAGTAGCGTCTGGTCCTGCTGGTTCACTTGGAAGATCGCCTGAAGGCGGAGTGGGTTCAGCTTGTGGCGATTCATTAGAACCCGCAATGGCACGGAGATCGTTTTCCGTCTGTAAGTGATTTAACTGATCAACGGGTAGAGATGTAGAATTGAGACCTACTCTGGGCTCAACCCCAGATATTGCCTGGTAGAGCAATCTTTTGATCGCAGCGTTGTGTGCCCTGCTTTTGGCGAACTGAACAAATCGCAGTCCGACCGACCAGCGTGTCGTTTAATTGTCAGTCATCCAAGCGATCACCATATCTTTAATGTTCGCGTTTACTCTCTCGACCGAACCTTGGCTTCGTGGGTTGCATGGCTTTCTGACTGCATTTAGTTTCCACATTTCTCATTTTGACTGACATTCATGTAAAATGGGTAAAAAAATGTTCAACACTTTTAGTTATTTCCGGGTAATGACTGAAGTTTTTAGTCATTTCCAGAAATGACCGATCAAAACAGCTATTTCCGGAAATGGCTGAAATGTTTAGTCATTACCGGAAATGACTGGTTTCCCGATTTGACTGTAACATATATAGGAACAATGAGGATGGCCAACGCATTTTGTGCACGCGGGAGTGTGATCTCGGTGCTTTACAGGTGGGAGGATGTGTGGACACACGGGGGATCTAGACGGAGGCCTACGTATGTATGAGAGTGTGTGTGGGTGCGTAGGGGTACTGCTATATGAGTGCAGGCGAACACGAACTGTGACTTGTGCTATCTATGGCACTTATGAATGGTGGTACTCCTGTGAGAGAGGAGACGGGTGAATGTGGGTCTCAGTGAGAGTGAGACCTGATATGCCAGTACGGATGTATGAATGTCTACAGGTATGAGCGTATGTGAAGCTGACTTCTTATGGAGAGCGGGCCTACTGGCATGACTCTCCCTCCACACGTTCCCGCTTCCCCCTCCCTCGCCCCCCTCATCCCCCCACCCCCCTCCCTCTATCACCTTGTTTTTTTAATTAATCTCCCATGCCTCTTGTTTTTTTGCTTGAGCTGTATTCACTCCTCTGTTATGTTCCCTTTCCCGTGCCCTTGCGTGCTTGATCTCTTCTCAAGCCTCAGGGTTAGATATGTGGTGAGTATACTTTCATGTGTCTATTCCGCAACAAAACTTAAGCTAATTAATTTATAAGATAATCAATGTTGGTTCAGGCATAAGTTAAATCTCTCACAAATATAAACCACAGTTAAGAGAGGACTTCAGGAAAGCAGCGCAAAGATTACGGGATATAATTTGTCAAATGAACAGCCTCACTCAAAACAAATATAGAGGATCATAATTGCATCAACATAGGCGTCATTAGAGAGCTAAAACCTTCATTCTCTTATATATTCCTCTCATCCACCAACTTTCTTTCTCTCTCTTCCAACCCCGCAACATTAACAGTGATCAGCGATGCCTCAGTTTATCAAATGTTGCCTATTTGAAAGTGGTAAAAGTCTTTGACCACCGCATTTGCTTGGAAAGTCGCAAAATTAAAATCAAACATGTTTGCCTTGTCCTTTTACTCTCTTACACACACATACTCTTGTTTAAATGCACTAGTTAGTTATTCATCCTGCGGCATTGGATTAAGCGTTACCTTACAGTGTGCTCCGCTAGCACAGCACAAAGAAAAATGCGTACGATTTTCAACTTGCGGTAGACGAAGAGGTGACTGCAAGCGCAGACAATGCGATAACCATCAACCATCATTCCGAACAGCACAGTTATTGTGTATGTGTAATGGTCACTACATTGCAAGAACGTATCTATAACATTAAGGGGAGGTTCCAAGGTGACAAAAGTCAAAAATTTTCAAAATTTCACATTTTTGGGTTAAGATGTATTATATTAGTGCACTCACTCCTCTACACACTCCAAGTGTCACGTTTTCTGATATAGGACGAAAAACAAACATTTAAAGCATTTTTGGGGGAGGGGGTGATTGAAACAAAAGCCTAATTAATTATGCATAATGGAACAATAGTCGTTTCTCCGCTTCTGCTCAACATATCTACGAAAATAAAGTACCGTTGGAAAGCTCTCGCCCAGCTCTACATGCGCCTTGTGAAGGTGTTTACTTCATAGAAGAAAGGTTTTCATTGGTTCTTCAAATAAAGGTTCATATAGGAGTAGTGTTGGAGGCAGCCAATCAAAGCACGGCTTTCAGACTGCCTTGGCTCCGGGCTTGTAAACATCGGTTCTGCGCTGCACGCGCGCGTCTAAATCAAGCGATTCTGATTAGCACAGTGTAACTGCTCGAAGAATTGATACCGTTTTGATTGAAAATCATGGGGAAACGGAAGAATATGTCAGATTATAGGCCACGCAAACGTAGATTTAGAGGAAATCAACACGAAGCGGTGATAAATGAAGACGGAACTAGTTCAACTGCAAAAGATGCGAGCTTCACACATGAAGTTTGCACTTCTCCCTGTTCTCGCCCCCCACCCGCTCCACAACCAAGCCCAAGTACTTCTTCCTCTACCAAGCTCCAGAACGTGGAAAGTGAATGCAACTTGGCAGGTGATAGTGAAATTACTGGATTTCGATTTGTGGACAGTGAACTGCTGGTGAAGTTTGTGTCTTCACTTCTCTGCCCGAACTGCAAACAGCCCATCGGTAGGAACAAGCGACTTTCTTGTGTTTCGGAGAAAAGAATTTCCCTTGCCTCTGTGTTCACTTTTGAATGTTCTTGCAAACAGACTGTTAGTATGGACACTTCCAAACGTGTAGGCAAGGTATATGAAGTCAACAGACGTTTTCCTCTTGCTGTGTATAGCATTGGAAGACACTACACTCATGGAAAGAAATTCCTAGGGAACATGAACATGCCACCACCTCCTCACAAGAACAGTTGGGCTTTGCACACAAAACAGCTTGTGAAAGCAACAGAAAATGTGGCTGAAAGAAGTAAGAGGAAGGCAGCTGAGGAAGCCAGGAGTGCTGCAGATTCATCAGACATCACTGTGTCTTGTGATGGAACCTGGCAGAGGAGGGGGTTCAGCAGCAAGAATGGAGTTGTGACAGTGATGACAGTGAATGGTCCTTCATCCAAAGTTATTGACACTCAAGTTCTGTCCAACCACTGCACATCTTGTGCTCAACAGAAGAAGAAAATCCATGAAGCAGACTTTGCAGAGTGGAAAAGAAAACACAGTGATTCTTGTGAGAAAAACCAATGAGGGATCAGCTGGCAGCATGGAGCCTGCAGGAGCTCAGCACATCTTCAGGCAATCCATAAAAAAATATGGCTTGCAGTATACATCTTACTTAGGTGATGGTGACAGCAAGTCTTATTCATCTCTGAAGAATGCTGACCCACCCATCTATCCTGGCAAGAACATAAAAAAATTGGAATGCTGTGGCCATGTGCAGAAGAGAATGGGTAGACAATTGACAAACAAAGTGAATGAGTTGAAGAAGGAAACCTATGAACACAATGGCAAGACTGTGAGGGGGATAGGAGGGAAGGGGGGATTGACAAAAAAGGCAATATTGAGGATCCAGGGACATTTTGGTGCTGCTGTCAGAAATAATGTGCAGAATGTACAGCAGATGAAAAAAGACATTTGGGCAATATGGGAGCATCGAACTAAGAAGCACGACAACTGTGGTGTCTGGTGCCCCTCCAAATCTGGCAAGGGAGATCCTAATAGGAATGCCTTACCCAAGTTTGTGTGTGATGCCATCAGGCCAGTGTTTGAGACACTCTCTGACCACACTCTTCTGGAAAGGTGCTCTCATGGTGGATCACAAAACAGAAACGAGTCCTTCCACAACTTGATCTGGCAACACTGTCCGAAAGCAAGTTTTGTGGGCCGCACCCGCCTGTCCCTAGCTGTTGCAGAAGCAGCAATTGTGTACAATGATGGCCAGATGGGAAGGTTGGATGTTTTCAGAGAACTGGGCTTCACTCCTGGCCACTACACAGAACTTTGCCTCCAGCAACAGGACAAAGCCAGGATTGAAGGCTCGAAACTGCAATCCCTGACTGTGACAAAGCAGGCGCGCAAGTCAAGAGCTTTGAGGGAGGCTGACTCTCAGGAGGAAAGTGAGAATTTCTACCAGTCAGGAGCACATGAATAGGTCAGTTGAGTGATCCCTGAGTGTAGGTGTATGTTTGAGCCAAAAGACATGCTTGCAGGACATTAAATAGTGCATCTATCTCAGAATTTTGAGAACTTGAACACTAAAATTGCATTTTCTCGGTTTTCTCACATATTGAAGTGGCGTTACTGTTTTCAAGATTATTCTGCAGCTATTGATCAGAACAACTTCAAATTTTCAGCATTTTCTGGTTGCATCAGTATCTACAGGTGGTAGCTCTCTAAAGGAAAAGGGAAATATTTTCAACATTTTGCCAAATTGTTTTTTTTTCTCTTTTTTTCTTTCACAAAGTCAACATTTTGATTAAGTATAGACACTCTAAAGAGGTAGGGTCTGTTGTCTGATATATGGTAAATGTAGTGTCCAAATTTCAAAGATTTAGGTGGAAGAGATGATGTTAAATCTTGAAAATAGCTTACAGATAAATGTGATATGTTCAAAATTATGTTGCATCATTAAAGTCATTTCTGTGCAATAAAGATGAATTCAAGCTTCATGAACTTATGTCTATGTGTAGTATGTTTGTTGTAGAGCTTGGTTGGCTAAAATCATGGTTGTATGTGGATTTTACT
>JAWQFJ010019692.1:5000-7500 GCA_034096865.1 Theodoxus fluviatilis | reverse complement strand
GACTTACTTACTTACTTTACGCCTTTGACCCCTCCTGGGGCATAGGCCGCTATCAAGGGTTCTCCAGCCATCCCGGTCCTGTGCAATCTTTTCCAACTGTCCCCAAGAGTAGGTCTCGGCGCCAACTGTTTCGAGGTCTACCTCTCTTTCTCTTCCCTTGCGGGTTCCATGAAAGGGACTGTCTGGTGGTGTTTGAGACCGGTTTGCGTAATGGGTGCCCTAACCATCTCCAGCGCCTTTGAATGATCTCTTGGTCTGCTGATTGTTGGTTTGTGCGTTGCCAGAGCTCCTCGTTGCTGATCTTTTCAGGCCATCGTACCTGTAGAATGCGGCGCAGACATGAGTTGATGAATATCTGGATCTTCTTGTTGGTGGTTAGAGTGGTCCTCCATGTTTCGGCGCCGTAGAGCAGAACAGACTTAACATTGGTGTTGAAAATCCTGATCTTTGTTTTGATGGACAGGTCTCTTGAACTCCAAATGTTTTTCAGTTGGAGGAAGGCTGTCCTGGCTTTTCCAATTCTTGCCTTCACATCTGCGTCGGTTCCACCTTGCTTGTTGACAATGCTGCCAAGGTAGGTGAAGTCGTCCACTTCTTCTAGCGCTTCGCCATTCAGTGTGATGGGCGATGTGTTGGTAGAGTTGACTTTCAGGAGCTTGCTCTTCCCTTTGTGGATGTTGAGGCCCAGGTGAGTAGAGTTGTCTGCCACAATGCTGGTCTTTTCCTGCATCTGCTGCTGGGTGTGGGAGAGAAGGGCCAGGTCATCCGCAAAATCGAGGTCATCAAGTTGTGACCACAGCGTCCACTGGATGCCGTTTTGCTTTCCTGCTGTGGATGTTTTCATGACCCAGTCGATGGCCAGCAGGAACAAAAACGGCGACAACAAACAGCCTTGTCTCACTCCTGTCTGTACCTGGAATGCCTCTGTGAGTTGACCTCCATGGACTACTCGGCATGAAAGTCCCTCGTAAGAGTTTCTGATGTTGCTGGTGATTTTTTCGGGGACCCCGTATTGTCTTTGCAGCCTCCAAAGAGATGCCATGTCCACGCTGTCAAAAGCCTTCTCGTAGTCAATAAAATTGACGTACAGGGGTGAGTTCCACTCAAGAGACTGCTCAGAATGATACGTAGTGTTGCGATCTGGTCTGTACAGGAGCGATCTTTGCGGAAACCAGCCTGCTGATCTCGCAGCTGGCCGTCAACGGCGTCTTTCATCCGGTCTAGCAGGATCCTGTTGAAAACCTTTCCTGGGATGGATAATAGGGTAATCCCTCTGTAGCTGGAGCAGGAGCTCAGGTTGCCTTTCTTTGGGAGCTTGATGAGGTAGCCTTCCTTCCATTCTGTGGGGACTTGTTCTTCTTCCCAGATCTTCTTGAAGAGGGGGTGGAGCATCTCCACAGTTGTTTCCACATCTGCCTTCAGTGCCTCTGCTGGGATTCCATCAGGTCCGGCTGCCTTGCCGCTTTTCAGCTTCTTGATGGCTCTGCGGATCTCTTCCTTTGTAGGTGCACTGCAATCTATCGGCAGGTATCTATCCGCTGGTTGGATGTCAGGTGAGTCGTGTGGGGCTGGTCTGTTGAGTAGTTCTTTAAAATATTCCACCCATCTTCGCTTCTGTCCCTCTTGGTCATTAATCTGTTTTACATCCTTCACTGGCCTTCCAGGTTTGCTAAATTTGCCAGATAGCTTCTTGGTGGTAACATACAGTTCTTTCATGTTTCCGTTTCTGGCTGCTTCCTCCGCTTCTGTCGCTAGAGTGTCTACATAGTTCTTTTTGTCGGTTTTGATGCTCTTCTTTACGTTCTTGTTGGCCTGTGTGTACTTTTGTTGTGCTTTGGCTTTCTCTGCTCGTGTCCGGCTGTTGTTGAGTGCCACCTTCTTCTCCTTTCTCTGTTCTATTTTCTTCAGGGTGTCTGTTGAAATCCACTCCTTGTGGCCATGCTTCTGTGGGCCCAAGACTTCCTGGCAAGCTGACTTCATTGCCTCTTCCACTGTCTTTCATTCCTTGTCTATTGTTTCTTCCTCTTGTTCATGAGTGACAGCTTGAACTCTTACAGTTTGGTCGTATCCTTGGGAAGTGTGATGTTGTACTTCTGTCGCTGGTTCTTCTCCCTTGTCCAGTTCCTCTTCAGTTTCAGTTTGACGCGGGCGACAAGAAGATGGTGGTCCGAAGCAACTCCTTCACTGACATCTGCTGACAAACACAATGACAGGCAGACAAGCAGATAAGAGGTACACGTGGTACCAGCACCGACTCCCATTCTAAATCCGTCGATGATCGAGAGAGTGAGATCGACGAGAGACAGATGAAGAGACAGAGATAAACGGTGTACTGATGAATGAAGGTCAAGGTTATTCCTGATTCCTCTCCCAGGTGTCTTTTCATCTCCGCCGTTTGCCGTGTTCCGATTGGTTCGTCTCCCCGTTGTGCCCTGTTCTGGTTGGTTTATTTCCGCAACTGGTCGTGATTTGATTGGTCCAACTGGGCGTCCACTGGAGG
>JAWQFJ010019688.1:35000-83508 GCA_034096865.1 Theodoxus fluviatilis | reverse complement strand
CAAGCCGCCGAATGTTGCAGATTTCTACTCTTGCTAGCGTCGAAAGACACGCGGAAACGGAAAAGATAACTCTGTTTGACTCGATTTCGATTCGACTAAGCATTTCCGTCCGCTATTCCGTCAATTGACCTTTGAGTGAGGCAGTTTTTGAGATATATATCAGCTTCTAAGTGGGACTGAATTTCAGATCGTACATGCAAATGACGTCATGCTATTAATGACGTCAAATTTGGCTTTGCCGTCAAATGTCATTTCAATAATTTTTAGACCGGTAATTTCGAGAATACGACCTTAGAAAACCACTTTCTCTTCAAACCTCGATTCTGAAAATTTGATACATTCAATCGGACCTAACTTCCAGCCAGTGTGCAGAATGTCAAGGAAATCCGTCCAGTAGTTTTGGAGAAATGAGCCGTGAAGTCGGGACAGACAGACAGACAGACACACAAAAAATCCTTCTTCCTCCTTCTCCAATGTTCTCTAAATTATTCATTCTCGCATGGATTCTATATAGGACCCACGCTCCTGGAAACTCTACTTGCAAATGACGTCACGTTGTTAATGACGTCAAACATTACGCAATTTGGCCATTCCATGAACCGCGTATTTGGGGAGGCGCTCTGGAGTGTACGACCTTAAAAAACCACTTTCTCTTCAAGCCTCGATTCTGAAAATTTGATACATTCAATCGGACCTAACTTCCAGTTAGTGTGCAAAATCTCAAGGAAATCCGTCCAGTAGTTTTTGAGATATAAGCCGTGGAGTCGGGACAGACAGACAGACAGACAGACAGACAGACAGACAGACACACAGACAGATAAAAACCGCTGGCGCTGAACCTCCAGGTTTTGGCATATATAAAAAAATGTAAAAAAAGATCGGGTTCGAACCCGCAACCTCTCGAGAAAAGAGGGGGAAAACACACACACACATAAAAACACAAAAAAACCACAACCTCTCGAAAAAAGAGAAGAAAAAAAAAGTTTCAGCGCAGAATCAAACCTGGTCATGCATGACCAAGAGTCGAACGCTCTACCAGCTGAGCCATTAGAGAATTGCTATGACGGAGTGTTTGTAAAGCATGTAAATCCACTTCTAAGCTATCGGCCCAGGAACAATCAACCATATATTTTAAACATGATGGATAGGTTCAGGAAGCTCCTATTATGACATGTTTTGCTTTCCTTTGGCATGTCATAGACGCTGAATTAACACTCACACAGTCACACAGAGGAGGAAGTGTATTATAGATGTTCAACCCAGACATGTGCATTCGTACTCATTCAGTGATTCACGCACACACCGTGTGTGGTTACCGTGGTTACGTTGTGTTTTCTTCGCGTAGACACTGATCTATATCTAAATACGTGGAGTAGATAGAAAAAAATGGCTAGCAAGAAAAAAGAGAGAAAGGCAAGGGCAAAAAACTTCAGTGAAACCGAAATGAGTGAGTTGGTCCTGAAATGCGCCGCTTACATAAAATCTAAGCGCAAGAAGGACTTGCAGGACGGGCGTGAGGCTGGTGTTGAGGAAGAATGTGAAGTAGACGTGCTTGCGAACGTGGAAGAATGTGGAGGTGGTTTGTAACTTTGTTCATGTAGCAAAGAACGTGTATGATTACTTGTGTTTGTGAGTGTAGATTGTCTATGAAAGAATGTGTAGAGTTAACACGTGCAAAATGCCTGATAGCGTCATAAGTTTCTGACGACGTCATTCTTTCGGTTGCTGTGCCTTTGAATAATTCTGGGTTCGACTGATTTCTTTATGGATCTCGTCGGTGATGGCCAAGATTTCCTTTCGATGGAATCGAAACTTTCTGAACACCTCTTCATCATTAAATACTTCTAACGGGTGCCTTCGGTCTCGGAATACTCGGTTTTTCCTTAACAGATTGTCATGAATTCGTTTCTTAAGCACAATCGCTGCCATCTTGCCTCTCTCGATAACCCCGGTTTATCTATTTATCTTGCTGACTTCGGGAGAATAGTTTAACACTCTGCTTTGACGCGAGTTTAGGGCTAAATCGCCGTCATGAATAGGAGAATTTAAACCGAAGTCAAGATAAATCGGGGATAGGAGATAAATCGAGTGTTAAAAAGATAAATCGCCGTCATGAATACGGGCCAAGAACAATAAAAATACAGCCAGAGAACTACCAGAATCGGCAATAGGCCCTGGACGCCTAAGCAAGCCGAAGAATTCTATTCTATTCTATTCTATTCACCCTTCTCAAAAAATCTCCTCGCAAATGACGTCACGTTATTCGACGTCAAATGATCACGTCACAGATTTTGCAAAATGGAGTCTGTTGAATCGTTTTAATTGAAACACCAAAATGTAAAAAAGTCACTTTCTTTTCAAACCTCGATTCTGAAAATTTGATAATATTAAATGGGACCTAACTTCCAGTCAGTGTGCAAAATCTCAAGGAAATCCGTCCAGTAGTTTTTGAGATATAGGCCGTGGAGTCGGGACAGACAGACACACACACAGACAGACTAATAAAGTCTGTAGGACCTCCAGTAAACCTGGAGGGATAAAGTCTGTAGGACCTCCAGTAAACCTGGAGGGATAAAGTCTGTAGGACCTCCAGTAAACCTGGAGGGATAATGTACATGTAAACACGTGATTAATAGTAGAATAGTTCGTTCTGAACTCTGCCTGTTCAAATTGTATGTTGTTTGCTTCTGTCCAAAGACGTAGGTATCGAAGAGAAAATTTTGCTAAGTGTACTAAGCAAGGATATCCCTTGATAGTTGTTGGGGTCAAGCCTGGAACCCTTTTTGTGCAGTGGGACGATGATTGAACGGGACCATTTCCGTGAAAAGGGCTGCGATTCAAAAATGGAATTGAAAGTTTTGTCAGGTAAGGACCTATTTTGTTACAGATGGTCATGAAATATTCTCCGGGGATTTCGTCTAGCACCGGAGATTTCCCTGCTTGGATTCGATCTATCGCGGTCATCCCTTCACTAAGTGGTCTAATGCATCAATGAAAACGGCTTCCTCATTATGATCGCTTTGGACATCCCCTACGGAGTTTTGATCTGTATTCAACTGGAAGAGCTTTTTAAAGTGGTTTTTCCACATCTTTATATCAATATCTACGGGAGGGGTCGGCTTGCAAGTTGCCTTTTTTATATACAAGGAACAAGAATTAGTGAGAGTCTTTAATACTGTCCATGAGAGTTATCCTTGAAGCGCTGAGATGATCTCTTTTCTTAGCACGGACTGTATTTGTTAAATATAGGTTTCTAGCTATGGAATACGTTTCTTTGTTTATTGGGGACTTAGACTTTCTGTACGCCTCCAGAGCCTTTCTAGCTGCCACTTTTGCGTTCTGGCATTCTAAATCAAACCAAACGGATTTATTCTCAGCTAAGAAAAAAGAATTGATGAGGACGTTTTTCCTCATACATTCTGTCCGGGCGTCCGGGCGTCCGTTTAAAACTTTAACGTTGGATTTTTCTCGGAGACTATTAAGTCTATCAACACACAATTTGGCATGATGGTGTATGATGACAAGGCGTCAAAAACCATACATAGTGACTTGACCTTGCTTCAAGGTCAAGGTCACAGGGGCCATAAATGTTGTCTAAAAACAGCAATTTTTCACATTTTCTCAATTTTCTCTGAGGTTTTTGAGATTGGATACCTCACCTATATATGGTATATAGAGCAAAGTAATCCCTATCTTTTGATACCAGTTTGGTTGACCTTGCTTCAAGGTCAAGGTCACAGGAGCTCTTCAAAGTTGGATTGTATACATATTTTGAAGTGACCTTGACCCTGAACTATGGAAGATAACTGTTTCAAACTTAATAACTATGTGGAGAACATGTTATACTTTCATCATGAGACACATTTGGTCACATATCATCAAGGTCACTTTGACCCTTATGAAATGTGACCAAAACGGGGTAGTGAACCACTAAAAGTGACCATATCTCATGGTAGAAAGTGCCAATAAGCAACATTGTGCTTCCTATGCCTTGAATTAACAGCTTTGTGTTGCATGACCTTGGATGAACTTGACTTTGGGTCAAGGTCAAGGTCACATGTATTTTGGTAGGAAAAATGTGTAAAGCATTTCTTAGTGTATGCTGTTATTGCTAGGTTTAGTTGTTTGACCTTGACCTTGAAGGTCACCTGAAGGTCAAGGTCATGGAAAGGTCAAGGTCAAGCATGTGAGCCGTATGGGCTTTGCCCTTCTTGTTTTTCTTGTCCCATTTTACTTTTGAGATTTTTTTAGAGGGTCTGGAAATAGTTTACGCGTTTCACCTGATCTTGACCAATTATCTCCAGAGGCATATGATAACTTCTACCCTGTCTGCAACAACCAAATTTACGGGACAGTTTGTATAATCTCCGGCTATCATGCAATAATCGATGACGCTATCTCCATGAATGGAGAGGTATGCATCTCGACCATCTTTATCGCCAACTGTGCGGCCATTAGCGATTGTCGTCTGGTGTATGAGGCAAATACTTTTTAGCACATCACCAAAGTTATTCCTCGTACAATCCTGAGACACGTGAATCTGTCCGAGAGAAGGACAAGCTGAATCTACGTGTGTCATTTCATTTTCCTCATCCACCTCCTCACACGCGTCCTGGGTGTCCCTGTTAACAATGCGGGCGTTCAAATCACCTCAGACCATCAGTGCCGATTCTGGAAATATTTCCTGTACTTGTAAAATTGCTTCTTCTAACAAGGTTAGGTTACAGGATCCTGTAACCCCGTTCCCTGTAATACGGCGAATCTCTTGGCGGGATATACACCGCGATGAGAATGATGTTAGATGGCGAATTCCGTATATCAAATGCCAGTATGTTGTCGAAGATCATTGAAACATGTGTGATAAGTGGTGCTACATTCTTTTTCACAAGTACAACCACTCCTCCCGATCTCCGACCTTGGTTGGAGAGTTTTATAGCAGGAGAATGGAATACCTTGTATCCGTTGAACTGTGCACCGAAGTTGAATGTTTCTACTGTAAAAGTTTCTAAAAGACAGCAGACATCGAACAAGGACAGATATGCCATGAAGCTTGCTTAACATAGTTTGGATGCCAGTCCATCAATGTTCCAGCACATCATATGCACGCTACTAGACCCTATTGGAGTCTTCACTCTCCTGGGTTCTTGGGGAAATGAATCAGTTTGACGCATGCATTCTATACCGATACCATTGTGTCGGGCGTCGGCCATCCCGTCAGCTTTCAGATGGGTTTGGAGTTGCTTGCGACGAAGAAACAAAATGTCGCAATCGCCCATTCCACACAGAGGCGTTGATCGAAGTGTGCTCGCGGTTGTCGTTTTTGGCGAGTCACTGTCGCATGGTGGAGCTGCTGGTACTTGACCCTCATTTCCACCACAAGCCCTCGCACCCGTATCATTGGCACTCCCGGTGGTTGCTCCGACACTTTTCGTTGAGCCTAGCCACTTTGTCAATGTGTTTTGTCTCTGCTTGGAGACTCTGCCTGTAGCTGCTATTGCAGCCGCTGCAGGTCCCGACTCCGTTCCGTAGGGACTCATCTCCGAGAACTGCCTGAAGGTTTCAGTTTCCAAAGCAGACACATCAGCAATCGCGTTCTGCTGCAGATGCAAATTATCTTCGAAGTGCGCAGAACTAGGTGACTTGGTCGACGCTTGTCTTACTTACTGGTTTGCTGGTTCGCCTCCATCGGAACTAGTTGACTGCAGCTGATTATTCTCAGAAAGCACGCTGACAGCCGACTGCTCCAATATTTCATTCTGCGACCATTCGTGTTGCGCAGTCTCGTCCGTCGACAAAGCCGGTTGTGCCTTTCTGTTGACTTTCCTTTGAATCATCACAGCGGAATAGAGCTGCGAGCGAGTCTCTGGTACATAGTTTGACGCGCATGCCATCCCTCCACAACATCACCAGTTGGTTTCCCCTCGGGTGAGGCAACGTATTAATCGACCACAATGTACTCAGGTGACGATTATCTACTGGCCCACACAGATCTTTGAGTCGGGTAACGCGCTGGACTTTCATCTGCAGTCCTTCCATTCTTGTTCCTCGCTGTTCCTCTGCCTTCTGAAGACTGCACACGACCAATCAACAAGGAGTGGTCGTTCTTATCCTGATAAAATGAAACTTTAGAAGAGTGGCTTCTGTTCTGTTCATCAGGCTCCCTTTCCTGATCGTCTCTTTTGTTCCCTGTTGGCCCTCTATATGTTGTCATACCAGGCCCGTGCCGTCTTGAATATGTTTTGTGTGGTGCCGGGGGCGTTTTGGGATCACCCGGTTGCCATGCTGTACGACACGCGGATGTCCGGGTACCTGCGCAACGTCATTTCTGTAACGGGTCTGGTCTGGTCTCTGACACCGAGATCTATCGCTTCCCTTTGAGCTCAGGCTTCTTGGGGGTCCATCTCGGAGGTGAATACTGTTATTCTTGTAATAAGCCATGTGTCCCTGCTTGCGGAGTGTTTGGAGTGTTGTGGCCTGCTTCTTAGTTAACTCACTGGCGACACGTATCCCTTTCCTACTGAGAGGTTCGCGACCACTTCACATTAGTTGTAGCTTGTCAGCCCATGTGGTCAGTTCCACAAGGACGGGCCGAGGATTACCTTGACTTTCTCCCTGCACGTAGGCTCCTAGTCGCTGCACTCTAACAATATCTGTTTCTGTCCATGGGAACTCAGGAAGAACTTCACGGAGAATCTGCAGAACTGACTGGAGACAGTCCCAATACGACTCCCGCGGTCCTTCGCGTAATCCAAACAGTCTAATACTGTTCCTCTTGGAGGCAATCTCAAGGTTTTCAAGTTGCCCTTCCTGCTGTATCAACATGTTCTGCATTTCGACGTGCAGATTGTTGACGAACTTTTAGCCCCTCGATTTGCGACTGGAGTGTTGTATTCCATTGGGATAGTTGGGCACATTGGAACCTGCAGCTGTCTCGCGTTTCTCGAAGAGAGATACACATCATCTCTTGCTGAGCTCGCAATCTACCTAGCTCTGCCACAACGTCTAGCCCAGGTGTAGCTCTAAAACATACGTCCACCGCTGCAGGAAGAACTGTTTGATTAGCTGGAAGAAAATCTTCCTGCGCTATCAAGTTTCCATTCTGAACATGATGCAGCCGTCACATCCCAATGTGTCCCAAGACCGGGGTTGCGTTCCACATTGCCTCTTAGCAGAATCAGATCAGAGAGGTCATGCAGTGCTGTTGTTTGGCCGGCTCGCTTGCACATGACTATCAAGGCAATGTACAGAAGAGCGAAGAGCAAGCCTGCACGTGCGCTGTGTCGTAAAAGTCGGAGTTGTCGTTCTGCTGAACGTATTTCATGTTGCAGTTCATCCAACTTGTTCTCATTCCCGTCATAGTTCTGGGCTGCACCAGCAGCACGAGGATCACCAGACCGCTGAGCGGAGTCTTTCGCTCTCGTGTTATATGCACGTGCACAGTGTGCTCCAATGCGTAGACGATATATCTCTATTGACACGCCCATATTGAAATATGGTGAGCACAAGTTTAACACGAAAGATACAAACAATAAATTAGTTAAACAACTTGTTCACTTCAGCAAATGACAAGTGCACGTGTTCTTCACTGCTACAACACTAACCATGCATATGTGAAAGAAACATCAGTCCAACATGCTGAATATGCTGACGTGCATGTCTATATCTCGAGGTAAAACATTCTTCATCGAAGGTGTGTAATCTTTTCGCAGCAATCCGTTTCATACAATGTCTCCGAAACATCTTCAGGATGATGTCCATTACAATCATGCAAGATACAATTACATTGTCAACCTGACGCAAAGTTAGGTCACGGGTTCGTAGTCGGCCCATGTACATGCATCTCCGTGTGAGCACGGCTAAGATTGGTCCATTTTGGCTTATTTGACAGGTCCAAAACAACAAAGATAGTATCCAGCAAGGAAGAATCGGTAATCTATACTCACTTTGTTCTTGTTCATCGTTGCTTGGTGTACAATGCCATGGCCAATACTCCAACTCGTTAGCCATTTCACACACAGTCCACTACTCCGCTGCGGGAGCAACGTGAAACACGTCTGCTCTGCTCTGCTGCTCAGGGATGAGTGAAAGAGAGAGAGAGAGAAAGAGAGAGAGAGAGAGAGAAAGAGAGACAGACAGACAGACAGACAGACAGTAGACAGACAGACAGACACACAAACAGACAGAGAGAGAATGACAGAGAGACAGACAGACAGACAGACACACAGAGATACACAGACAGATACACAGATACACAGACAGACAGACAGACAGACAGACAGACAGACAGACAAACAGACAGGCAGACAGGCAGGCAGGCAGGCAGGCAGGCAGGCAGGCAGGCAGGCAGACAGACAGACAGACAGAGACAGACAGACAGACAGACAGACAGACAGACAGACAGACAGACAGACAGACAGACAGACAGACAGACAGAGAAAGAGACACAGATACAGAGAGAGGAATAGAGAAAGAGAGACAGACGGACGGACGGACAGAGGCAGAGAGAGAGAGAGAGACAGACAGACAGACAGACAGACAGACAGACAGACAGACAGACAGACAGACAGACAGACAGACAGACAGACAGACAGACAGACAGAGGCAGACACCAGACAGACAGACAGACAGACAGACAGACAGACAGACAGACAGACAGACAGACAGACAGACAGACAGACAGACAGACAGACAGACAGACAAACAGACAGAGAGAGAATGACAGAGAGACAGACAGACAGACACACAGAAATACACAGACAGATACGCAGACAGACAGACAGACAGACAGACAGACAGACAGACAGACAGACAGACAGACAGGCAGGCAGGCAGGCAGGCAGGCAGGCAGACAGACAGAGACAGACAGACAGACAGACAGACAGACAGAAAGACAGGCAGGCAGGCAGGCAGGCAGGCAGACAGACAGACAGACAGACAGACAGACAGACAGAGACAGACAGACAGACAGACAGACAGACAGACAGACAGACAGACAGACAGACAGACAGACAGACAGACAGACAGACAGACAGACAGACAGACAGACAGACAGACAGACAGACAGACAGAGACAGAGACAGAGAGAGGAATAGAGAAAGAGAGACAGACGGACGGACGGACAGAGGCAGAGAGAGAGAAAGACAGAGAAAGGGGCGGGGGGATACACTGCCGGTAACACAAGAATGAGCTGGTCAGCTTGCTCTAAAGAAACGTTGGGGCTGCACCAGCTGACCTTGGTGCGTTACCATGGAAACTATGTCAGTTACTATCAAAGCAGCTCATACAGTATGCTGTCTATCATTAAAAATTTAGTTGATTTGTGCTTTTTTAAGGAGAACTCGCACTCTTTAGACGATGTCATAGGAGAAGCGAAAAACATTGTTTTCCTTCGAGGCAAATCCCAAAGCATGACGTTTTGTTGTGCTTTCAATGCAGCATGCTCCCTCTGACCTTCGAAGGCACGAGAAACGCACAAAAATATCATCCTTTGAAGCAAAGCAGTATTTTTGCTTCCCTTGTGACTGCACCTTTTGTCGTATTCATATGAAACGTGAAAGAGACCAAAATTAGCGACATGCAAAAGTATCAAACATAATGATGAGGGAGTTTTTGAAGGAGCAGAGTTTCCATGTCGTGGGATCAGGCGGCTTGCAGCTGGTGATCCAGGATTTTGATGAATTCGCCTTATCTGGCCACCAGAATTGCTTTTCTTCTTCCCTCAGCCATATTTTGAGTATAATGACCACAGTTCGTCCCTTCTCTTCCTCAAATTCCAGCAGATAGTATTTAGAGGGTATAAGCCGTTGACATCCTACAAAGTTCACAAAAGCTATGTTGTCTGCTGGTCATGAACAGCTCTACTTTTGATTGAACTCAAGAGGGAAGAGGACGTATTCTCCCTCTTTATATGGCAGCATCACAAAATTATTTATGTTCAACGTCCTCCAGGTAAGCTGACACTCTGGGTGCCCTCATGATATTGTATTGTAAAGAACAGCACGAATGTTTGAAGAAGGCTCTTGTGGTGAGAAAGCATTCAATTACAATAATATTTCTATCAATTCCTTCCATTACTAGAATGTTACGAATCAGATAACATCTGTCATTTATTTTGATGCAATTGTTTCCACTTGAAATGGAGAAGAAGAGGCCATTGAAATACATTTGTCGAAATTTCAGGCACCGGCAGATTCCTGCAGGAACAAGTCCATGCAAATGGTTCTTTGTGGTACATTATAAGGTAAATACGTCCTTTTCTGCCTGGTCAACACACTCTCTATTTATACAGTTATTTGATAATCTGTTGCAAAAGAAATTGAGCTTTACCCACGAGCTTCTTTAAGTGACCAAGATAGTTTTCAAAGGGAAATCAGAATAACGATCTAATGGCCCAAACTTCTTTACATCCTTTGCAATATGAACTAAGCCATGCACACGGTAAACTAGAAACTC
Source organism: Theodoxus fluviatilis (assembly GCA_034096865.1). NCBI lineage: Eukaryota > Metazoa > Mollusca > Gastropoda > Cycloneritida > Neritidae > Theodoxus > Theodoxus fluviatilis. Next base: position 73,056 of record JAWQFJ010019688.1, on the reverse strand, counting down.
GTTGCCATACAATTCTCTCGCTTTCTCTACAAAGGAGCACAGTCATTTGTGGGCGTAATCTGCATGGCTTTGCCAAAAACTATTATTGGCCAGGCAATGAATGCGACAAAATAAAATGATCGTAGTACTCTGCTGGTAGTTGCCCTTTCAAAGCATCAATTCCACTATAAAGTAAAAATTGGCGAAACTCTGTAGCTTTTTATCTGTCCAATTAACTCGAGTTTCGACGTTGTCTATAGAACTCCCTAGGAATGTATTCCTTGAAGAAATCAAAATATTGTGAAATCTGTTTAACTGCATCCTGACCAAACCTGATCCCTTTCATTACCAGGCTCCTTCATAAAAACATCACGAGTCTTGTCATCCCTAGACAAACAAGGTGCATATAATAATAATAATAATAATAATAATAATAATAATAATAATAATAATAATAATAATAATAATAATAATAATAATAATGAATAGCATTTGTATAGCGCATTTCTGTACAACTCAATGCGCTGACATAACCACATTCACACGCAGACATTCATCGACAAGCTTACTCACATAATAAAAATAATAATACAACTTACAGACCTGAGAATGGATACAACAACATACATGATCATGAGAAGAAAAACCTACAATCAAACAAAAGCCAGTCGAAACATGTGAGTCTTCAGTTGCGACTTAAAAACAGGTAAAGTGGGTGCGTCACGCAGGTCAGCCGGCAGCGAGTTCCAGACAGAGGGGGCATTGAAACTAAAACTACGATCACCAAAAGATTTTGTACTACGTTTAGGAATTTTGAAAAGCTTTTCATTTGCTGAACGGAGAGAACGGGATGGTTGCTATGTGCGAAGGGATGCCGAAAGATACACAGGAAGAGTACCATCAAAATGACGGTAGGCCAAAACAGCAATTTTGTACTGGCAGCGGAATTTCACGGGAAGCCAGTGTAGATGCTTAAGCATGGGTGTCCCATGATCGCGTTTTCCCTTCCTCAGCACGAGACTTGCTGCGCTGTTTTGAACGCGCTGCAGACGGTTCAATTGTTCTGCTGGAAGACCCGCCAAAACTGAATTACAATAATCCAGCCTTGAAGTGACCCTGGCAGTGATCAGTCTAACACACGCAGTGTCTGAAAGATATTGGCAAATGGATGCAATGCGGCAATATTCCAGGAGAAATTGGGTCACTATGTCTACGTACAAGTGGCAGAGCGGAAAATTACCCGTGTGATGCTCAGGTTGCCTTTGTGCATCTGTCCTATGGGGAGCATTGCTTTCATCATATACAACTTTGCCATTAGCGTACTGTTCTTTCTGGGCGCATCTCTCACATGACAAAAATAGCCACAATGACCTTCAGTTTATTTCGTCCATTTTTCACTTACTTTTAATTTATTTTCGCTCTTTTTTCGCTTGCTGTTTGCTCACATTTCGCTCCCTATTTAGTCTCTATTTACTGAATCGTTGCTCACGAGTTTCTCACTTTTTGCTTATTCTTTCCTCACTTTTCAATTCACTGTTCACTAACTCTTCGCACAGTCTACTCACTTCGCACTAACGTTTCACTCACTTTAAACACAATTCACTCATTTTTCGTTCAGTGTGTATTCAAAGTATTGTTGTCTATTTACGCACTTTTCGCTTGTCCTTCACTCACTTTCTGTTTACAAATCGGTCAATTTTCTCTCACGATTCACCCACTTTTCGCTCACGATTCACTCACTTTTCACTCACTATTGCAAACTGGTTACTATTATCTCATTTTTCTTTGAGCTCTCGTTTACTTTGCGTATATTTTTCGCTCACTATTTGCTTACCACTGACTCATCTTTCGCTCATCTTTCAGTCTCCCTTCACTCGTCATATGCTGTTGTTTCACTTTTTGCTCACTATTCCGGAGAGCTTTACAGCCGGTACATGAAGTCTCAATTCGACGCAGAATAAAATCAAAATCGAATTCTCGAGATGTAAACGTTTCTACTTATTTCTAAAATGTCAAAAATATGTAAGACAGTTCCAGAAACCCGGTTCGCCACGTCTGAAAGTTAAGCTTTTAACAGTCATGCACACCAGCTCCAATCCCAGCGAAACCGGTTCCATCTTCTAAGGATTATGGGTAGTCAACCCACGGCCTTGCCCTGAAATGTCAACTTCAATAATGATGGGTCGTCGGTTGGACCGTCAGATCGATTCGGAGCTGTCATCCTGTGTGGAGGCGTCTGCTCTTGCCTCTGTTGTCTGACGCAGTCTACCCTGCCAGACACACGCTGTCACGACTCGAGGTTGAAATGTTTCTTTCTTGAAAGAAGTTTATTGTAACCAGGGAGTGGGGCTTTGGGTGCTTTAAACTTTTTGGTATGCTTGACAGTTCAGCGTAATGCTTTCGAATGTTTTGCACGTGGTTTGTTTGGCGTTCTCATGTTTTGCTATTGGTTAATTATATTTTGGATTGTTAATTAAGTGACAGAGAGCCGTGTGCACGTGCTGCACGGCTGTGCTGATTTATCGCCGGGCTTTTCAGTTACTTCTCATGCTTTTTGGTTTGTATTTCACCTATGCCGTTGATTAATTCAGTTGTTTCATGTTCAAAGTGAGTTTGGTCATTTTCTCGTGCCGGCCTTGTGATCCCACTATTTATTAGGGATAGCGTCGTGGGCTCAGTCACTAGCCGCTCAGGGTCGTAGGGTGAGTGTTTATGGTCTCTCGTTCTCCTCCTGTTTCGATTAGGCTCCACCTCGTACGTCTCGTCGGTTGTGTTGTTAACGAGGGAGAAATTGCTGTTTCTTTTTATTTGTTTATTTCAGATCCTGGCCTGGGATTTTGTGGCCTGGCTTGAGTTTTGGTGGTCTGGCTTGGGATTTTGTGATTTGGGCTGCGGAGGTGAAGGGTTTGTGATTTGGGCTGTGGAGGTGAAGGGTTTGTGATTTGGGCTGTGGAGGTGAAGGGTTTGTGATTTGTGCTGTGGAGGTGAAGGGTTTGTGATTTGTGCCGCGAATGTGAAGTGAAGGCTTCGATTGGTGATTGTTGCTACAGAGGGGAAGGGGCGAAGGGTTTGTGATTTTGTGCTGGGGAGGTGAAGGGATGAATAGTTTGTGATTTATGCTGGTGAGGTGAAGGGAGGAAGAGTTTGTGATTCGTGCTGCAGAAGTGAAGGTGTGAAGAGTTTGTGATTTGTGCTGGGGAAGTGATAGGGGGGAAGTTTTGATTTGTGTTGAGGAGGATTGTGGACCGGAAAGTCGGTGTTTGTAATTGCTTCATTTGACCATCTGAATATTAAACCCTTGGTTATTCCTTTATCTATGTTTGCGTGTTCTGTTTCGTGTACGTCTTTTCCCAAGTAGCCCAGGGGTAGAAAGTGCATTCCATATCACAGGATCAAGAGTTTTTGACCAGCCACTACCACCTAGCAGCTCTTGACACACGCTAATCTCTGCGTCGCTCCTTCACCACTAGAAGATATGCCACGCTAATACCTCTCAAGCCACTGGGACCGCTTACAGTAAGATGTCGCATGTACTACCATATGTTTGAAGAAAGACGCCGTATGGAATGCATGAAAATGCACAAATTGCGATGTTCCACATCAAAACAGCATGCATTTACACACGCATACGCACGCGCGTGCGCGCGCACACACACACGCAAACACACAAAGGCAGAGTCTCTTCCTCCTCACCCCCCCCCCCAAACAAGGAACAAAACACACTTCAATCAATGATTAACTGCTCTTTCTTCAAGAGTTGCAAAAGCAATGCTAAAAAAAATACTCTAGCGTAAATTTAAAAAAAAGTCTCAACAAACAATTGAACAAGAAAACATCATCACATTAAGCTACACCTATGCTCTTGCCAAAATAGATCCTTGTACAACCAGAAAAAAGAATGTGTGTACGCGTGCTCGCCTCTTCTTCCTCTCGGTCAATTACTGCGTGATTCATTTGATATCAGTTTGTCCTCAGACGAACAAACTCGTCATACTGTTGTGTTATTTTGGCAAACATTGGAGAAAAATGTAAGATCTTCAACGTACGACGTAAGACACGACACTTTTCGACACTTCGTAATAATTACACAAAAGCGTAAAACTTGACTTTTTGCCTACATTCCGTCTCCAGCATGTGTGTTCTTTATAATTTCTGCCTCAATCACTCCACGTTCTCCTGTCTCACCACAAAACGACGCAGATTATTTTTTCTTCTGTGACAGCCCCCCCCCCCCCCCATAGTCCTATCCCAACCTCTCCGTGGTGGTGGGGAGACAGGGAGAGGTGACTCCGCCTGGACTCGCCTCTCCTTGACCAACTGGGACCCTGGCAAACGTGTTCCCCTACGTAGTGGGGCAGCGTGTTGGCCGTGCGCTGCTTCCCGTGTCGGGGGAAGAAGGGATCCTGGTGGTTGAGGGAAGCTGCTGCTGTGGCTCTTGCTGTGATAAAAGTTTTGATAGATTCTGAGTATTATTCTCGTTTATGAGTTGTTCTATATCTTAATTGTTTTCGATATTTCTCTACTTACCTCTTCTGTGGTAATCTTTTAATTGCACATTTTTATTCAGTGAAAGTATGCTGTGGCCTTGAATGACCTTAAATCCTGATGAGTGTTACGACCCGGATTGCCCGAGGTCTAAGCAGGTGAAAATATAACTCGACACGAGTAGGGAACTTTGAAAACTGAAGAAACTTTGTATTTCAGAATAAAAGAATAATTGTTCACAACGCCACGCTCGCAAAGTTCAACATGGCAAGTCAATGGTACATTGCAGACACGGCAACAAACAGGTCCGTAAATTGCAACAACAGCACTTTGTTTCTACTTGCCTACCAACATCACCGGAAACTCTACACGGCATACACAGCAATCAACCCGGTAAGGTACATAACAGCAATATCTACTAACCAAACCAGGCCACTCACAGGCCAGAACAATCTTACACTGCATACACAAAACCAGACCACTCACAGGCCAGAACAATCTTACACTGCATCCACAGCAGTCCGCACAGCAGGTTGTACAACAGCAACACTTACTGGCTAAATCCGCAAAAACACCGCGGAACCACAAAACACAATCACCCGGTCTACTCCCATGTCCGTAGCACCGTCACACAGAGCCCAAGCTCTTCGCACCGCCCCACTCCCCAACAGCAACCTCGCAGCCTGTTCGACACCAAGTGAACCGGGGACCCCCTAACCGTCAAAACCCCGCTGCATTTATTGCAAAACCCCGCCACTCCGCCTCAAAGAACTCGTGCGGCACGCTAAAACACAAGTTTAACCAACATAATCAAAACCTTGGCCGTGTCATGTTCCTTCAATCCATGCAAGGATTGAACCATGATTTTTTTGCCAGTGTCATTTTTAGAACTGGGTTCTACTCAGGAGAGACTGAGGTCATTGTCACTGACGGAGACATCCCTGTGGTATTGGGCAACATATATTTTGATGCTCAAGGGAAAGCCTTTCCGGTTCCTTTATATGAGACCACTGCCTTGCCCATAGGTGGAAGAGACCAGAGACGACAAGGTGGAAGAGACCAGAGGCGTCAAGAAGGTGGAAGAGACCGGAGGCGACAGGGTGAGAGTTATCCCCGGAAAAAATGTGGGTGGGGATTTCTTGAGTCGTGTTGTGTTGTCGGACTAGTATCTGGATGCTAGTCCTAGGGGGGAGGTTCTGTCACGACTCAAACTTGTTCATTTAAAACTTTCGTTGATACTGTTTCTCTACGCTGTTCTGTAATTTTGCATGTGCCTTGATTGCAACTGTTGTGCTTGCAAAGTGTGATGGGACGTGAAACCCTTCGTTCATCTAATTAGTTTGTTAGCTGAGCATGCTATGCTACAATTGTTTTGTCTGTGGATGAATTTTCTTGTGTGTTTTTTTCGTGCCAGTTGCACGTGCTGTATTACCACAGTGGTGCGTATTCTCCATGGCACGAGAATTTTCGCTTTTTTGGGTTTTATTTACAGGCAGTTATGTGTGGAGAGGAGGATTTCGATAGAGAGTTCTGTTACTCTCAGTAAACCAGTGCGGCTGTTGGTTTTGGATAGAGAGTTCTGTTACTCTCGGTAAGCCAGTGTGGCTGTTGGTTTTGGATAGAGAGTTCTGTTTCTCTCGGTGTTGCCAGTGTGTGTTTTGGTGGATGTGCTTCGCCGGTTTCTGCTGCTCCTAATCTTGAGAGGTAAGGATATCAGTTACATTGGTTCTCTTACTGTCTCGATTTGTTCGCGGCTATATTGTATCTCTCATTCTGTTGCTTCATTGTTTCTTTTTAACGGAAGTTATAGTTTTGTTTTCTGGTTATATTTCAGAATTTTGGGCGCCAGACCATTAACGTGAGTCTGCAATTTCGTACAAGACTATAATCCGTTTGCGTTGTGAGTTTAACTCATCATTTTGTCTACCGTTGGGACCACGTTGGCCAGCTAGTAGAGTAGTTTGGGTGGCCAGATTTTAACTTGTGTCCTTGAACGATACCCGGCCTAGGGTGGCTACGGTGTCGCTGAAGCCTTTCCAGTTTCTCTGAATCTTTGGAGATTCGTCAGTTTTTTCGCTACTCCCATACTCCCACCTTGTACGTTTCTTTTGTTTAGAGTGTTTTATTTCCCCTCTCCAATGCTGCTGTGTCCGAGGATACTGTTAGGATTTAATCTCGATTGAGTTGCTAGCATCATTGTTTTCTTGGCTGTCATAAGAAATATTTACGGGGAAGAGTTTGTCGTTTGTGTATCAACGGTGGAAGGTTTGGGTGACTTGTGCATTGATGATGAAATGTTGATGATTGGTGTATTTTGACAGTGTTGATTTGTGCGTTGGCGGAGGAATGTTGGTCATTTGTGCTTGGATGGTGAAGGGTTTGTAGTTTGTGCAGTGACGGTGGAAGTTTGTTGTTTGTGCTTTGGAGAAGTGTTTGATTTGTGCTTTGGCATAGGGGTGTTGGTGATTTGTGCTTGGACTGTAAAGTTTCTGATTAAATTCTCAAGTTTCATCCTGTTTGTGGCGTCTTTGTTTCATAAGAGTAGTGACTGAGGAAGGAATTATTAATCTTTTTTGATAAACTGTCTGCTGGTACCTTTAGCCAAATTCCACTATACCAGCTTTGACAGAATTATCCCTGACGAGCCCCCAATCTGTCAAAGCTGGTATAGTGGGACAAGCCCTCCAATCTGTATCAGACCAGACCAGACCAGACTAGAGTGGACTAGACCAGACCAGACCAGACCAGACTGGACTAGACCAGAACAGATAAAACCAGACTGACAAGATCAGACTCGACCAGACCAGACCAGACCAGATTGGACCAGACCAGATCAGACTGGACCGGACTGGACCAGACAGATACGACCGGACCCGACCGGACCAAACCGGACTGGACCAGACAACACCAGAGAGGGACCAGACCAGACTGGACCAGACTGGACTGAACCGGACCAGACCGGACCGGACCGGACCATACCAGACCAGACCAGACTGGACCAGATCAGACCAGATCAGACCAGACCTGATCAGACCAGACCAGACCAGACCAGACCGAACCAAACCAGACTGACAAGATCAGACAGGACTAGACCAGACCAGGCCAGACGAGACCATACCGGACTAGACTGGACCAGACTAGACCGACCGGACCAGACCGGACCGGACCGGACCAGACCGGACAGGACTGGACCGGATTGAACCAGCCAGGATGAGACCAGACACGACCAGACCGGACCGGAGCAGACCAGACCAGACTGGACCAGACTGTACAGACCAGACCGGACCTGACCAGACCAGACCAGACCAGACCGGACCAGACCAGACCAGACCAGACCAGACCAGACCAGACCAGACCAGACCAGACCAGACTGACAAGATCAGACCAGACTAGACCAGACCAGACCAGACCAGACCAGACCAGACCAGATCAGACCAGACCAGACCAGACCAGACCAGACCAGACCAGACCAGACGGAACAGGAAGAACAGGACCGGACCGGACCAGACCAGCCGAGACCAGACCAGACCAGACCGGACAGAACCGAACCGGACCAGATCAGACCGGACTGGCCCAGACAAGACCAGACCAGACCGGACCAGACTGGAAAAGACCAGAACGGACCGGACCGGACCAGACCAGATCAGATCAGATTGGACCGGACCGGACCATACCGGTCAAGACCAGACAAAACAAGACAAGACAAGAACATACAGGACCAGACTGGACCAGACAAGACCAGGCAAAGCAAGACAAAATAAGATAAACTAAAATAAAGAATTTTGAGAAAATACGTGCCTGAATAAACATCTCACACTCACAAGAGTGTGCTCCGAAAATACCGATGGCCCGCTGACACAAAAGAATGCAGACGATGTTCGCTGGGGTAGTAGACGGGTCGCAAGTGTCTGAGCTCGCACACACACGTACATCCTTGCATGCGCTTCGTGCAGTGTGTGAGAGAGAGAAAGAGAGAGAGAGAGAGAGAGAGAGAGAGAGAGAGAGAGAGAGAGACAGTGAGTGAGAGAGAGAGAGAGAAAGAAAACGGAATTGAGCAATTGAGACATATCATATGTAGGCATGAAATAGGAGCCCCTGAAGTTCTCAGAATACAGCGAGGTGCTAAATGGAGGCAGAAGGACGTGAACGCAGAATATAGATCAGATAAAAAGTTTTCATGCTGTGAGGTCCAGAAAAGTCAGAATACACTTTTTGCATGACAAGAGGGCGAGGAGAAGAAGGCTGGAGAAATGGGAAATAGGAAAGGCGAGGAAACCATATTTTTTTACAGGGGAGAAATACCGCCTTGAGCCACGGATCGATGTGACGACGAGCACGGGAATGAACCGTCGCGGTTTGTGGGGAACACATGGGGAAGATGCGCGGAAGAAATGAGGATTGGGGAACAGAAGACTTCATCAAGCTTTGGCCCTAGCTAGGACGGGAGCCAACTGGGCTGGGAATCTGCGGAAACAGAATGGAATAAAGCAATGGCGTCGAGCTGACCCTCCTGGCAGGCCAGCAATCAGACCTCCATTGACGTGGCAGGGTCTCGACCAGCTCTGGCCCCGGGTCTCATCATTTTTATGTGTGTCTCTCTCGCATCGATTCCTTCCAAGAGACGGGAAATCATGGATGGTGTCAGGTGGCGAATTTAGACTGCAATCGTTTAGTTAAGCGTGGGTGAGATGTGTGCCTTCGAGCTTAAACTTTCGAGGTCTCCCGAAACGTTCGCAAACATAAAGGCACTGAGGCAATGGAAAATACAGAATTTGGTTGAGCATATTTTTTCATTGCAGTCAGAGGAAAGTCTTGAAAGAGCTCATCTGTACCCTGTTAAGTATTGAAATGTTCCTGTAGGATTTGAAAATCTGTTAGCTAAGATTTTTTGTAACTTTGTCTTGTTGCTGAGATGACTCAATTTATACAAATGCATGATTTAGTTATAATAACTTCCGAATGAATTTCCCAGTATATACCAATTTACATCTGACAAGAAAAGTGGCTGCCCAGTCTCCTGATGCTGGAACCATTGCTGAGTGACGGAACAGAGACTGAGGACTTTTGAATGTGTATAACTTGTACAAAGTGTTAGAGTAACTGCCTCAGTTTAAAAAAAAATTCTCATTCTGATGCATGACGTTGCTGACTTACAATAATCTTTCAGTGAATTTTCCTACTCTGAACAACTCTGAAAAGTACAAAGATTTTTCGGTGTGCTGAGTCCAGAACCATTGCTGAGTGAGATAACAGAGGGGAGATGTGAATGTTTAGAACTTGTAGAAAGTGGCATTTTGCTTAGTCTGATGAATGACCTTCTTCACGAAATGCCAGTGAATTTTCAGCTTTTGCAAATCAATTTGTGAAAAGTAGATGGTTTCCTAGGTTGGTGATACCAGAATCATTGCTGAGTGAGATAAGAGACACTGAAGAGTTATTAATGTGTAGAGCTTGTAGAAGATGTTGGTGTTACTGCTCCAGATACTACTTTACCCCCCTCATTCTGATGCACAATGATTTTCAATCACTATAATCTTCAAGTGTATGTCCCATCATGTCCTAATTAACATCTAGAAAGTAAAACAATTTCCCAGTGTGCTGTAGCCAGACCATTTGTTTAGATCAAAGACTGAGGATTCTTGAATGGTTTCAGCCTGTTAAAAATGTTGATGTTACTGACCTAATTGACAGGAATATTTTTCTCATTCTGATGCGAAATGTTTTTACAGCAGCCTGCCAGTTAATTTCCCACTGTATACACTTGTAACTCTGAGAGATACAATGGTTTCCAATCTGCTGATACCAAAATTATTGCAAAGACCACATAGACGGAGGAGTTATGAGTGTTGAAAGAGATAGTGTTATTGTCCTAATGGACGGAGTCTTTTTTAATTCTAATGTATGATGTTTTTCTCTTAGAATCATCTTTCCTGCTTTTCCTGCTTTTCACAATTGCAAATCTGGAAAGTGCAGTGATTTCCCAGTCTGCTGATACCAATATAATTGTGATTGAGGTTCTATGAATGCTTCTAGCTTGTAGAAAGTTTTTTGTTATTGCCCTATTTGATGACTTCCCACTTCCCACTCCCCCTCACCCCACCCCCTATTTTGGTGCATGTTGTTCTCACTCAAGATAATCTTCCAGTGAATTTTCCCAGTTTATACAATTACAATTACAAATCTGAGAAGTACAATGATTTTCCAGTCTGCTGATACCAGAATCATTGCTGAGAGAATTTTGACTGAGAAATATTTTATGTTTTAAGATTGGGAAAGTTTAGAATCGTTTTTTAAAATTAAACTACGTTTTTTCCTTTCTGTCACTTTCTACAACGCACAAATATTCATTTTGTGTGCTATGAACATGCTGTTTTGCTGAAGCATTCCTTGAACAGTCCTAATAAAGTGGTTGAATTATCTCAGATGTTTTTGTTTTCATACATCAGCCTGGTTTTCTCATGCAAGGTCGCATACAGTCTATCATGGTATAAAATCCCCAGAATGTTTGACATTAAAAGTTATCGTATAATTATATTTATACTTAAAAGTGCCTTCATTGCAGACCATAAAGATAATACAGTCATTCGTTGGATCATTCATTCTGTACTTGATTACTTGGAGAATTTTCCAACTTTTCTCTGCGTATTTTTGTACATCACAACGTCTTGTGTTTTCATGACATCACGTCCATCAAGCAGATACTTTACCTCGGCGTACCTGGCCTTTTGAACGTGTTTTAAAATATGTTTGCGTTTCAGATCATCTTAAACACGACAGTGGATTAGATGGTGACTTTTGTCTTCATAGCTTGTACAGAAAGGACGTTCTTTTCTTGAGTTTTGCTCAGTTCTATGACTGACTTTGAGGTCATTGTTCCTTAAACAGAAAACGAACAAATGCATCTGTTGTGAAGATTCTAGATCATGCGGGAGACTCGCGGCACAGTTGTTTTTTCAGTCAGGTCACTGCCCCGGCACAGGGCCAAATCGGGCTGTCCTGTGTTTAGCAGTCGCTCTGATAATTCGGTCACCAGGTCACGTGGTTGAGTCGGGCTAAATGTGTCTTGTTGTGTCACGTGACGCCAGTCGATTTAGAGCTCGACACGAGAGACTATTCGAGCATCTTCGTTCACGAAAGTTCTGGAAATCTAGAGTTAGGTATGTGATGATAAGAAGATTGAGGAGGATGTTGTAACTAAAATTACGTGAAGACATTGTCAGAAAAATGATGTTGATGATGTTTTGTGTAGTAATCATGATGTATGACCAAAACAAAAGAGTTAGTAATAAAAGGAGCGACAAAGCAAGAGAGAGACTGACATGACTGAGACAAGTCAGACCCGAGCAGCAGATGCGACAGAGTTAAGGTGAGAGCTTAACTTTGTGTATTTGCCTTGGGCAAAGGCTGTTGGTATTTGTTGACTCCAGCCCAAAACCAAGGCTACAGCAAAATGTTGTTATGTTGTACTCTTATGTGGGGATTATCTTCAGCCGTGGTCAGCTCCTAACATAACAACTGGCATTCTCTGGAGACAGAGATAAAATCCCCTGAGAACGGAGTGTGGCTGCCTATATGGCGGGATGTTCAAAAACAGTCACACACGCAATCATCTTACCCAGTAGGGTGATCCTGGGAGTGTTTAGCCCATGTACGCAACAACAACAACAACAACAACAACTTTGTGTAAGGAGTGAGTACTCTGTGGTACTGTGCGCAGAGTGAAGCTGCTACAAGTACGACGATTACAGTTTGCTGATTTTCACCACTGTGTAGCGATCAGTGCGTGAATAAAGTTTATCGAAAACGACCTCCAGCGTTTGTCACTTCGATTTCCCAGCGCAAGCTAGGAGAACTCCCGCACAACAAGAGAAGAGTGCAACATTGGTTCCCAGACGAGGAAAAATCGAAGTATGGACGATGAGAAACGCGTGTCTCGATCCGCTGTATGCACGGAGGCGACAGAGCATGCAACCGACGGAAGACATTGCAATAATGATGAAACTCCTGCTCGACCAACTGAGACAGCAGAGAGAAGCCCGGGAGGCAGAGGAGAAGGCAGTCTGCAAACAGAAGGAGGCAGAGGAGGAGGCATACCGTGAACGGAAGGAGGCAGAAGAGGCTACAAACCGCAAACGGAAGGAGCTAGAAGAAGCCGAGCGTCGCCAGCAAGAAGCTACATACCGCGAATGGAAGGAGCTAGAAGAAGCCGAGCGTCGCCAGCAAGAAGCTACATACCGCAAACGGAAGGAGCTAGAAGAAGCCAAGCGTCGCCAGAAAGAGGCTACATACCGTGAACAGAAGGAGGCGGAAGAAAGGAAACATCGCCTGCGTCAGGAAGAGTTGCTGCAAACCACCAAAACCGGGACAGAGGGACTGCAGAGGGAAATCGAGGCAGTAAGCTTTCGCCTAGGAGAGGAGGTAGATCGCATTGATGCTAAGCTCCAGCAAGAAGCAGCACGTTTCGACTTCCTCGAAGGGGAAGTAACCCGGCTTGACACCGTCATCTGCAGACTGGAGAAAAAGCTTGAAGAGAAAGAAGAAACAAAAGCAAGCCTCTCCTATCCAGCCACACTTTACACCCAAGATAACCACGGGGCCTCCAAGCAACTTCAAGCAGAGGCATCACCGTTCGTCTCAAACTAGGAAGAGGCATACCCACCAGCCAGTCGTCCAGTGCAGCGGCCACAAACGTACGACGGGAAGACACCGTGGAATGCCTACCACATCCAATTCGAGGTAACCGCGCAGATCAACAGTTGGGGAGAACGGGAGAAAGCGAGTTCCCTCATCTCCAGCCTGACGGGACAAGCGCTGACAGTCCCGGAAACCATTCCACCCGAAGGCAGGAACGACTACACTGCCCTCGTTCGGACCCTCCGTGACAGGTTTCCAGATTCCAGAAATGCAGACCAGGCTAAGGCAGCACTCTACACGAGAAAGCGCAAAAAGGGAGAATCACTCATCGAGTTGGCGGCTGACATCGAGAGGCTGGTGAGGCGAGCTCGAACTGCCTTTAACAGGGAGGCAATCGACGATTTGGCTCGGGAGAAGTTCATAGATGCCCTCGTCGATGACGAAGCGAAACGTCAAGTTCAGGTATTGCTCCCACCATCTTGGAGGAGGCAGTCAACACCGCTTCCGTGTTGAGGCTATCGCTCAGCGTGAAGAAACGACCCAGCGAACTTCCCACGCTCACAGGGTCAGAGCCATTGGCAGCCAGGAGAAATCAGACAGTGACAGATTTGCCCTGCTTGCCAAGTTAATACAGCTGATGGAGGAGTATTTGGTAAAGATCAGAAACCTTTCCTCTCGTCGGGAGGGACAGCGTGGACATAACAAGTGTTACAACTGCAATAAGACAGATCACATCGCTCTCCGCTGTCCACAGAGGAAGGAGAAGGCCACCACCACCACCAGGAAAACTGCACCCTGCACCGGCTCAAGAGCGTGCGCGTCGACCGAGCAGGACCGTCAATCGAGGTTCACATCGACGGCAACCGTTACGAGGCGCTGATCGACTCAGGAGCGACCGTTTCTGTGATAAAGACTGGTCTGTGCCCCTTCAAGAGAAGAGAGGAATCAGCGATGGTGCTCACTGACGTCATGCACAGACCGATCCCTGTGCACGGTGTCGTGACAGTAAAGGTGAAGGCCGGTGAGCTAGTTATTTCTCACCCCTTCGTGATCGCCGATGTAGAAGATGACGTCATCCTGGGGACAGATTTTCTGCAGAAGCGTTGCTGCGTGACAGACTGGGGACGGTCTCTCCTGCTGATTGATGGGCACCACGTGCAGTTGAAGGGTCTTGTGGGTGAAGGGAATGCTTCACTGCGACCCTCGGGAGCGTTGAGGCGGATCGCCGCTCAAGAGACGCCTCTGGCAGCCGCACAGAGACAGGACCCTGACCTGCAGCCCATCATCCGCTGGATTGAGGACAGGCCTATCCGCCCACCTTGGAAAAAGGTCGCCGTTGCCAGCCCTGTCACCGAGGCGTACTGGACCCAGTGGGATGCCCTGCAGCTGACGGATGGAGCGCTGTACAGAAAATGGATGGGCGAGAAGGGAGAAACCTGCCGCCTTCTCCCTGTTCTGCCAAGAGCCATACAGGAGGAAGCGCTGAGACAGTTACACAACGACCCAGCAGCTGGCCACCTCGGAAGGCAGAAGTCGTACCGACGCGTCTGTGAGCGGTACTTTTGGATCGGTCGACACAAGTCCGTTCGTAACTTGTGTCGGCGCTGTGCCATCTGTGCCTCACAGACAAGACCCCACAGTCGTCGTAGCGGCCCTAGTGACAGTTCTGCAGTGGTTGCCAGGCCATTGGTGAATACACCCCGTGAAGTGCCCCGGGGTGTGGAACCGCTCCAGGGTATGCTGCAGGCAGTGCGAAAGTCTGCAAGAACACACCTGCAGCGGAGTGTGGACAGAATGAAGCTTGGTTACGACCGCAAGGCCAATCACCAGACCTCTCCTGATGGCACTGCACCGTGGTTCTCCAACCCACAGGCTGAGAAGGGATGCACCACCAAGCTGGCCCGGCCACAGGCAGGACGTTACATGAACCGTGCCCGCCTCTGGGGGTACCGGGGAGACCTGCCGCCGGACTGGTGGCAGTCACCATGGCGCCACCCTGATCCAACCGATGACGACGAGTCCAAAGAGAGAGACGCCGTATCAGGGCCTTCCTCGGAAGACGAGAGCGAGGATGGAGCGACCCCTGAGGACGTACAGACATACACGCGGCGAGGGCGGCGTGCGATGCGCCCATTTCGCTTCCTGTGAGCAGTTCTGTACTTTTCAGTGGCAGTGTGGACAGTGATCTTGCAGACATTGACCCCATGGACTGGGCAGATGCTACCGCAAGGAAGCTTACGCCCATGTGTCAGGTTTTTGCATCTATGCCACTCACTCTCTAAATTCATGGACTACCTGGACTGCGAATTGACTTTTCCCAGTATTTCGTTGTTGTTGTTGATGTTAATGTTGTTGCTTGCTGCGTATTTTTGAGGTGTTAGTTCATTATGTTTTGTAATTTTAATTATGGAGTTGTACATGTAGTGAGACCGACGACGTCGTTTCGGTCTTTAGGGAAGGAGCTATGTTGTGAAGATTCTAGATCATGCGGGAGACTCGCGGCACAGTTGGTTTTTCGGTCAGGTCACTGCCCCGGCACAGGGCCAAATCGGGCTGTCCTGTGTTTAGCAGTCGCTCTGATAATTGGGTCACCAGGTCACGTGGTTGAGTCGGGCTAAATGTGTCTTGTTGTGTCACGTGACACCAGTCGATTTAGAGCTCGACACGAGAGACTATTCGAGCAGCTTTGTTCACGAAAGATATGGAAATCTAGGGTTAGGTAAAAAAGGAGCGACAAAGCAAGAGAGAGACAGATACGACTGAGACAAGTCAGACCCGAGCAGCAGATGCGACAGAGTTAAGGTGAGAGCTTAACTTTGTGTAAGGAGTGAGTCCTCTGCGGTACTGTGTGCAGAGTGTAGCTGCAACGAGTACGACGATTTCTGTTTGCTGAATTTCACCACTGTGTAGCGATCAGTGCGTGAATAAAGTTTATCGACAACGACCACCAGCGTTTGTCACTTCGATTTTCCAGCACAAACTAGGAGAACACCCGCACAACAAGAGAAGAGTGGAACACAGCCCTACATGTTTTGGTTAACAGTATTCGGATAGCTTTCACACTCTATCTTACGTTTGTAGGATCTGCACAACACAAAATGATCGATTCCATTAAGTCTCATATTCCATTCTTGTAAGAGAGAGAGAGAGAGTGAACTCTTTTGCACATGCCTGCACGCATGCATGCAAGCCAGCGTGCTCTGAGCTCACCTTGATGCTGAGGCAGAGTGCTACAGGCAGGGAGAGAGGAAAAGACCAGAGTGTTTGCATTGAACTCATGGGGTCTTCCAGCTCGGTCTCAAACACTCCGGCTCGAGTGCAAACGGTGATCGCACCAGTGAGCCCTAATTCTAATGGAGCCGGCAACATGAAAATGGATCTCTCTTCTCGAGCAGGCAGCCTTGGAGCCTTGGGCAATCCTTTGCCTGCCTGGATAACTTGCTCCGTAATGAAATAATTCTCCTTGTAAGAACATGCCTTGGGCAACACAGTACCCTGCAGCCCAGCCTGGGGCTTGTCTCCGCCGACAAAGAAGTGGAGAGCTCCGGAACCAGATCTGGAGAATTTCCCAACACGGGACGTGGAGCCGTAGTGAAAAGGGACACTCCAGGTCGGTCTCGTCGACGCAGACCTCATCAAGACGGATGCAAGGCGTCAAAGCGATGTATCTGGAGGGTTGTCCAACAATTTCTGGAAGTGAGGATTGAAGTCGAATGAGGAGAGTAATCCCAGTGTCCCGGGTGGAGGACATGAGTTTCTGGTGGAAGAGGTCGATGAAGCTATAGAAACTGACAACGCATTAAAGAACACTGCATAACACTACACAAAATTACATTAACACTACACAAAATTACACCAGACAGCACTACACAGCATTACACAACACTAGGCAACACTACACAACATTACACAGCACAACAGTATGCACCACAACAGTACACAACACTACATAAAGTACACAATACTACACAACACTTCACAACATTACACTACACTACACAATAATACACAACATTACACAAAACTACGCAACACTGCACACCGCAACACTACACAACACTACACCACATTACACAATACTACATAACACAACGCTACACAACACAACACTACATAACACTACGCTGCAAACCACTACACAGCAGAACACTACATAACACTACACTACATACCACTACACAACACAACGCTACATAACGCCACAATAATACTACACAACACTACATAGCACTACACTACATTACACTACGCACACTGCACTACACTACACAACACTACACAACACTACACTACAATACACTATGCACATTGCACTAAACAACACTACACAACACTACACTACACTACACTACACTTCACAACTTTACAGTACAGTACACAACACTACACAACACCAGTGCGACAAAGGACAAATAAGTTCGGAAGTTGATTACATAAAGTAAAAATGCAGAAACTCAATCCTCTGGTTTCAAAGACTTGAAATCGACAACTTGCACCTGTTATATCCATTCCCTCTGTCTTCTCTCGGCGTATCAATGGGATCGAGTTGACAGCGAGGAGATGCAAATTTTCCTTCGATTTATTCAAAGTGTGGAAAAGGAGGAGGAGGAGGAGGAGGAGGAGGAGGAGGAGGAGGAGGAGGAGGAGGAGGAGGAGGAGGAGGAGGGAGGGGAGGAGGAGGAGGAGGAGGAGGGGGGAGGGGGAGGAGGAGGGGGAGGGGGAGGAGGAGGAGGAGGAGGAGGAGGAGGAGGAGGAGGAGGAGGAGGAGGAGGAGGAGGAGGAGGAGGAGGAGGGGGAGGGGGAGGGGGAGGGAGAGGAGGAGGAGGAGGAGGAGGAGGAGGAGGAGGAGGAGGAGGAGGAGGAGGAGGAGGAGGAGGAGGAGGAGGAGGAGGAGGAAGGAGAAGGAGGAGGAGGAGGAGGAGGGAGGAGGAGGAGGAGGAGGAGGAGGAGGAGGAGGGAGGAGGAGGGAGGAGGAGGAGGAGGAGGAGGAGGAAGGGGAGGAGGAGGAGGAGGAGGAGGAGGGGGGGGGGAGGACAATGTTTTATGATTTGTTAGTCTTTTCACAAAACCAATGAACACGAATACCGCTAGAATATGTTAGACTGAGACCAACTCACGACTCCATTTCCCTCAATTTCCCAGAGATCATGGGAGGAAGCGTCGAGGGGTTTGCACGTCTGGGTCTCAAACCCCTCTACGCTTCCTCCCCTGATCTCTGGGAAATTGAGAGAAATGGAGTCGTGATTTGGTCTCAATCTAACATATTCTAGCGGTATTCATGTTCATTGGTTTTCCCATGTCTGGGAAACGCTACAAAGAACCAACACCTTCACAATACATTCCCGTTGACATGGCAAAGTTTTTTGGCGTAAAGGCGAGGCGTATAGGTTAAAATTATCCATGAAATTGACTATTCAGCAAATAAATTGTCTTCATCCTCGTGAAATACCAATTTCGGTAAAAATTTCATTACGTGAACTCTTGAGAGCATTAGATGGAATTACGGCAGAAATAAATAGAAGTCAATCTCTACAATTAAATTATGTAATGTAACGCATGTATGTTCTAAGAGAACAAGGATTTGTGTATCTTCTTCTGGCTTCGAGGACATTAATTTGGGCTGATAATAGAAGTTATATTTGTGGAAAAAGTTAGACAGTGCTTCACATTGCAACGACTAAGAGAAATTTACCAGAAAAAGTTAGCTTAATTAACTTTGTTGGTGATTCCTCCTACTTCCACAGCTCCTTCTCCTGCTCTTGCTCCTCCTCCTGCTCTTGCTCCTCCTTCTGCTCTTGCTCCTCCTCCTGCTCTTGCTCCTCCTCCTGCTCTTGCTCCTCCTCCTGCTCTTGCTCCTCCTTCTGCTCTTGCTCCTCCTCCTGCTCTTGCTCCTCCTCCTGCTCTTGCTCCTCCTCCTGCTCTTGCTCCTCCTCCTGCTCTTGCTCCTTCTCCTGCTCTTGCTCCTCCTCCTGCTCTTGCTCCTCCTCCTGCTCTTGCTCCTCCTCCTGCTCTTGCTCCTCCTCCTGCTCTTGCTCCTCCTCCTGCTCTTGCTCCTCCTCCTGCTCTTGCTCCTCCTCCTGCTCTTGCTCCTCCTCCTGCTCTTGCTCCTCCTCCTGCTCTTGCTCCTCCTCCTGCTCTTGCTCCTCCTCCTGCTCTTGCTCCTCCTCCTGCTCTTGCTCCTTCTTCTGCTCTTGCTCCTTCTTCTGCTCTTGCTCCTCCTCCTGCTCTTGCTCCTCCTCCTGCTCTTGCTCCTTCTTCTGCTCTTGCTCCTTCTTCTGCTCTTGCTCCTCCTCCTGCTCTTGCTCCTCCTCCTGCTCTTGCTCCTCCTTCTGCTCTTGCTCCTCCTTCTGCTCTTGCTCCTTCTTCTGCTCTTGCTCCTTCTTCTGCTCTTGCTCCTTCTTCTGCTCTTGCTCCTCCTCCTGCTCTTGCTCCTTCTTCTGCTCTTGCTCCTCCTCCTGCTCTTGCTCCTCCTCCTGCTCTTGCTCCTCCTCCTGCTCTTGCTCCTCCTCCTGCTCTTGCTCCTCCTCCTGCTCTTGCTCCTCCTTCTGCTCTTGCTCCTCCTCCTGCTCTTGCTCCTCCTCCTGCTCTTGACCCTCCTCCTGCTCTTGACCCTCCTCCTGCTCTTGCTCCTCCTCCTGCTCTTGCTCCTCCTCCTGCTCTTGCTCTTGCTCTTCCTCCTGCTCTTGCTCCTCCTCCTGCTCTTGCTCTTGCTCCTCCTCCTCCTCCTCCTCCTCCTCCTCCTCCTCCTCTTGCTCTTGCTCTTGCTCTTGCTCCTCCTCCTCCTCCTCCTCCTCTCCTCCTCCTCCTCCTCCTCCTCCTCCTCCTCCTCCTCCTCCTCCTCCTCCTCCTCCTCCTCCTCCTACTCCTCCTGCCACTTTCTAATAACACTTCTTCAAATGCCTCTTTCTCTTCTTTCATGATTACTTCCTCCTTCTACTCTTTCCACCCTATTAATTTCCCTCCTCCTCCACTGGTAACTTGTCTTTCTTTTCCTCTTGGCAGGCGATGGCAAGAAGGCTTGCCTCAGACTGGAGTCTCTAGACGCTTCATATCCGATAAAACTCAGCACCCTACGTCATGTTGCCGAGGCTGATTTTTTTCCGATTGCATTCTCTCCGTACCTAGGTGTTTTTTGTTTGGTAAAGTTTTTTAAAACATAAATGAACTCTAAACGCTGCTTTACTGTTCACTTTCTCTGTGGAAGCTTTAAAAAATGTCACTTCCGTTTTGAAAAGTTATTTATCACACCATTAGAACTAGAACAGAAAAGTTTATTTGTGTAGGTCAGTTGTTCATTACAAAGGGAAATTAACAAAAGTATACATAAATAAGCAGGCGTGACAGCGAGTACATCTCTGAGACCATAAATAAAAATCTACTTCATGGAACAGCCTCTTTTCTCATTAGTTTTACTAACACTTTTAGTGCTTTGAATATGAACCCGGCTGCAGCGCGACTTTTCATTTACTGTACATCACATTACGTGCAGGAAAAAAAATGCGGCCCCTTCTCATATTTAAAAGCATAGTCTGAAGCAATCGTACCTCGGGCTTTGAAACAGAAGCGCTTCATTTTCAACCAGTTCGCAAAATGGGCACGTCAAAGAGTTGATGTGTATCTCTTAAAGGTAAAGGTAAAGGTGTGGTTTTTTATAGCGACTTACACCCTTTGTCTGGGTCTCAAACCGCTTTACACTTTTTACCTCCTGATCACTGGGCATCTTGATCAAACCTCACTGATCCCTCACAACAAACATAGTGACAGACATTTAAGACGCACACAGTCAGGTACCAGCACCAACTCCGCTCCATGGGGAGTATTCCAACCCGATGCTGGCGCTAGGCCGCATACAAGGGTTAATCGCACTACATTTTGCCAACATTGCCCTCACAGGTACCAGGTTTTACTCCTGGGTGGAAAGAAGCAATGCGAGTTAAGCATCTTGCTCAAGAATGCAACTCTGGGAACCGCGCAGCTTCGAACGCCGTACCCACTGGCCGCAAGCGACTGTAGGTCCAGCGCGCTAACCACTCGGCCACAGAGCCCCTACACGGCAATTAATGTCACTGACACATATTCCAAACCTGATGTAATCTGTCGTTGAAGGCATAGGTAATTCCTGTTAATTAGTTTTAGAATTGAACTGTCTCTTAAAAGGGTCAAATCAATGTACGGTGAACTTAAGTATTGCTTTAACACTCTTTTAGTCGTCTTTTTAACGTGCTTAGGAAGGCTGCCTAGTTGTAACACCCCAGCCCCACCACTAAATCTATAGGATCACCGTATTTGGCAAATATGAAGTGCCCAACATGGCACATTGTTTTCAGCCAGAGTCTTTGTGACACTAAATACTCTGTCCTTGGCAGTTTATCACTTCCCATCAATAGCAGTTCCAACTAGTACTTTATGCCTCTCGTTAGTGTAATATAAAAATTTGTTTCACACGTGTCTCCATATATAGCATTGTTGAGGATAAGTATGCTAACTCGACGACAGCTTTTGAAAGCAAACAATTCAGCACTCTCAATCACATAAGATGTCTCAAGTCTCCATACTTCATTTGCATGATAAAGACAGCACTGCACCCGTGCCTCAAAGAGTTTCTTAAAAAATAGTGATGTTAAGACAACCTATGTGTGGCAGTACTTTAAATGTATTTATAATCTTACTCTTTGCTCTACGAATGAGAGCCATCTTTTTTAGAACAGCATTCATACTAATTTTTGCTGTGAACACATATCCCAGGTATTAATTTTTAAAATGTAATTCGGATACGTTTTTCATTGAATACCCAATTTTAAAATCTTTTTATACAACCTCTTTTTCTAAACACAATTAGATTTTTTCCTAAATGTACAATAAGATTAAAGTTCTTAAATTTTTTTTCTAGAGTGTTCATATGATTTTGTGGGTGCTTTTTGCTGTGCTTAAAATGAACACAAGACCATCCGCACCCAGCAATACGAACAACTCTTGATCACGAGGTTGCATTAGTATCCCATGCCTACCATGCTGAATAATCTCTTTGCCCGGTTTGATGATAAGAAAAGAAATAGTCTCATGATGGAATATTCGTCTTGTTTAAGGTCTGAGGGACAAAGAAATAGCTCATAGCTTTCCGCTCACTCTCACCCAGGCCTTGAAACATTTGTACTTTGCCTGCCTGCGAGGCAAGGTGTGTGTCCGTCGTCTGCCATCTGGCTCCTGCTGACTACATGTAACTAAGAGCGTTCTTTCTTGCATACTGACAGAGCAGCCATATTTGCCAGGCGGTATACTGTTGTCTCTTTTCGGCACTTTGAGGCCGAGCTAACCTCATCACCTTCGTGCCTCTGCTTTATGCTGCAATATCCTTACTAGTTTTGACATTGTACCCTATACTAGTTTTGACACCGAATCACAGCTCAAAGTTATTTCATACAGACGTTTCTCCAGAACATTATTGCAGCACGTAGCCCGGTTTGATATTCACAACACGAAACAAGCCGTCACGGCTACCACTTTCTGCATTATCGCCAAGCTCTGCTCACAGTTTGGGCTGGTTTTGAGCTAGCGACCCACAAGTTTCTTTAACTTTTGCTGTGTATGTTTTTTTAGTCGATGTGGGTAGCGATTAGGCATGGGCATTTTCATTTGGAGTTGAGCCTATTGAGAGAAAACCTCGTTTCCTACAGGAAAGAACTAATCATTTTGTACATGTACGACGGCCACACCACGACGCTATTCAGAATGGAATGTTCCCTTGGCACACGAAGTGTCCATTGCGAGTGTGGAGTTTGTTGCGAAATCAGAAGTCTTCATTTGACCAATTATGACTTTTCATGGTTAGGACTAGTAGTTTCCCCTATGAAGTTCGTAGCGTCAGGGAAGGTATGTCATTGTCCACACAGAGATGACGTGGCATGGTTCACTCTGCCTCACTGAAGAACGCCCATCAGTGCTGATTATATTAGTGTCTTGAAATAGGGCTCAGTCTGTACGACGTAGGCCGTCTGTATGGTCATTCCGACCCGTCAAGAGAGGAACGAGTAAAGGTTTTCAGATAGAAGAGTGCCAGACTGAAAGTATCGGTTAAAAGGCTGACGAGAGTCATCTTCTCACAGAGGTGGTTGATCTTGCAATTCCAGGACAGTTTGCTCACTGCTGTAATGTCATACATGGAGCCCTGTCTATCAGAGATGCAGAGAACTTGATTGCGCCGGACTTTGGCACCGAAACGCGCAGTTTTTGCAATGCCTAAAGAATGGCAATAACGGAATTGAAGTACCGTGACTCTGTCCCTTCCAAGCTGTGGGAAATGATAGAATCCATTTACAGCGCTCCACAGTCGTCCGCACTTTCTTGTCATCAAACGTGTTAAAAATCATACTGTTCAATATACGTGGAGAGGCGTTTCCCTTGGGTGCCCTGCGAATAACGAAGGAATACAAAGGTTTTTCTTCGTGAATGAAAAGGAAACTGAAGTCATGTTGAGGGAGAGAAAAAAAACTGTCGCCGCGAATTTACATGTAGCTGAGCAGTTCTTCCCTTTGGAGGTAAGAAGGCATCCCTGGTGATTGTGTGTGTCCCAACTCCGGTCTTGCGAGCCCTTTGCCGCCTTGGCTTCGCCGCGCCATTGACTGTCGGTCTCAGTGATTATCATACACGGACTGCTGACGCCAGGAATGGTTGGCTCTGGCTGAGAACCACGCCCTCAGGTTAACCGCTTCCCAGTGTGAAAGTTCGATTGTTCCAGCAGTGCTCAGAACTGTGGTAAATTGAAGTACGCAGGTTGATGCCCACCGCGCCAAGGCCGACGAGGAGAAAACAAGGGCGTAATGAGGCACGTATTATCTAATTACGAGTTCTCGGCTTTATCGTAGTGGATGTAACGGTGGAGATTTGTTCCTTTCATGGAAGATTCCTGAATGACAGTGAGGCAGCAAATGTGATGTGAGTCGTGTAGAATATTAGTCTTTCAGTCGTCAGCTATTCTGTTTAGCGCCTATTTCTGTTCCGATAGATAGGGATGCAAATACTTTACGGTGCGTTAGTTGCATGAATGTTTTGGCTGTGGGTGAGTGGATGGATGGGGGTTGTGTGATTTTCAGAAAACCGTTGCACAGTGAACTGTTGTACTGAATTAAAGTACTGTTCGCCGATTGCTCGATTATCGAATATGTTGTTCATATAGGTGAAGCTATTTGATACCCTCTCAGGATGGATCTAGACAAGTTCCCCTGGCGTGCGAGTACGTGTTTCCTTCATAGCCACAAGCAGACGGATCCAGCAAGTATCTGTAGCTCTCAGCCAGCAAATTCAGGAATCTGGGATGTGTTTTCAAGGTACTTCGGGACGCAATCTTTAATTGCCCCACGAGACATGTCCACCTTCAAGTCCTGCTCTGCGTGCCTTGCTTATTACATCGAGTATTCATTCTTTCGTGCGTCATGGCTGGGTACCATTGCCAGAGATGTCACAGCACGATGTTGTACAGGGACGAGGCGTTTCGACCAGAACACCATGTTCGATTCAAGCAATGAACGAAATTCTCCTTCGTGGCCCTGTTGTGGATATACTAAATTAATACAAATCTATTTTTCCCCCCAAGCCTGGTAGTTTACCGTGTCTTGCAGAGGACAGAAACCATAAACTCGACATGTACTATAGGAAAATTTCCTGACTCTTCCTGGTCAAACATTGTGGATATGTCACAATCAACTGAGACAAACTGACTCTCAGAGACAAATCATCCGTGGACCATAGTGGACAATGATTTCCTCAACTGGTGCAGTCTCTCAGAGGATGGATCTTTATGTACCTGCTTTAGTCTGATAAGTATAGATTGAAGACAGCTTAGGATGGTGAATTCTTCAACCAGACAAGCTGGTGCTAATTGTTCTGGACAGACCACAGTGGCGTATCATAATGCGATAAGCATGCACCTCTCTCAAGGCCTTTTAGAGTTATGTCAGTCCTGGTAATGTCATCGGAGTTCCATCTTCCCAATTGTTCCCGTCTGAGCAAGTCTAGACTGGGCCTGCAGAGCCACCTCCGTTCTAACAGACAGACACGCAGTGCTAGTCGAACTTGAACCCATTGGACAACCACCACCTAGTTAGTATCGGGAGCCACCGACCCGACATCTGCTGGCACTGAACTTGTGAACTTCCTTTCAATCGCTTAAACACAACACGCACGAAGAAGATGTCCAAACTAGGAAGGCCTTCTCACACGTGGACAATTTTCTGAACAAGATGCTGATTCCATGAGAAACATCGCGCTTACAAGCCGCAACAATTGTTTTGAGAGTGCTCGAGCGTAACAAGTTTCTGGCCACCATGCTGTTGTCATAGAAAATATTGCACTCGCAAGTCCATTGTCAGCCCAAGAGAAACACGTACTATTGTTTATGTTTGTCGGACACCAGATGGGTTCCTGCCTGTGACGAAACTAGACATGTGTCCAGCCAGATGTCCAATAGCAGCCTAGCGTAATTGAAACTTCTGTGGCTTCTGCTATTTCATCTGCCCGTTGTAGGATGTCCTGACGTTGAATACGAATTCTTGTACAGCTCTACATCACTGTATCCTCTGTTATGTGCAGTTTATTGCCTAAGACCTGTTGTCATCACGAGGTGCACAGCTGACTCGATCGAGTTCAAAGAATATCAATCGCTACTGTGTTAAACGCGTGTGTGGATAGCGGAGTTCATTGCGGATCTAGGATGCGATTTCACACCATAGAGTGTTTTTCTCGTTTTCTTTGTGGGGAACTGGTTGGTTGGGAAGTTGGAAATCGGAAGAAATATCACAATCATAATGACCATGATGTTACGTGGAAAATTGGAGAAATATCCATCAACACACTCACTTTTATGTAAATACACATGGCCTAGTGGTATTTTTGCCGACTACCTCGTGGTGTCTCGAGTTCATTTTTCGGCTGATGTCCGCGGCTGTACTTAAAACCACCACCACCCTCCTTTTCTCATTTAGCTGGTTTAGCAGACGCAAAGAAATGTTGTGTCCTTTCAAAAAGCGTTCTATGTGCGATAAGACCTTAAGTCTTATTTATCGCCAGTCGAATCTGTACCGTGGCCAGACTCTCGAGGGTTAGCTGTCTGGCGGCAGGATTTAAAGGCGTCTTCAAAGCTTTCCCTGCATCGATCCCTTGGGCGACTTTGGTCTCCTTTTTGTTAATTCAAGAATACAAAAGCTTACATTACATGAATATTAACATCATGGTGGGTTGGGGGGGGGGGAGGCTGCATCAGGGGGAGGGATGAAGGGGAAGGAGGGGAGTACAAGGGGAGCACGAGGAGAGGGAGGGAGGGAATGTAGAAACAAGAGTATTTTCCCTTGACATTCCGGTTTTACAATGGATGGAAGGGCGATCATCTTTTCAAATGTATGTGCAGTTTGTCGTTCCGAAATGCTATTCGTTTTTCAATATCTTCTGTGGCTTGTAGGACTTTTCTAAAAGTGTCTATACTAATTTTGTAGTCAAGACATTTAGCATGAAAAATATATTGTTTGGCACTGAATATTATAAGATTTCCAACGTGGTTAGACATAGTATCTCCAAAGAATATCGTTTTTCTATTAATATTGATCAAAAGAGTGTGACGTTGTAGATATAATTGTAAATCAGCTCAGAAGGCCTGAATCACTTCACACTCCCAGAACAAATGTTCCAATGTTTCTGGATTGCACAAACAAAATCCACATAGAGATGATGATACTTTTCTTATCCTGAGAAGAAAGCTTTTGGTTGAAATTATACGATGCAAAAACTTAAACTGAAAATTCTTCAATCTAGTATCTGTTGTGCATTTTGATGCAAGTTGATATGCATGTTCCCAATCTATGGCCTCGTCCCCAACATATATTTTCCATCTTTCTTGTGATCCTATGCATTTAACATTATTTTCTTTGAGAAGGAATTGATAAAAGAAGCGTGTACATTTGCACCTCTTAGCAATTTGTTTAATTAGAGGTTCCAGCTCATTTCCTCTTTCCTTATTTGCAATAATGTCCTTCCATGTTTTACCCGCTGATATGTGAAACCGTCTTCCATATCAAGACTATGCCTTTCCTTGAGTTCGTTAAAACTGATTATTCTATTTTCTTTTATAACGTGTTTAATTTGTAGTATTCCTTTATTTGCCCATTTTTGACATTCGATCGGGACATTACTTTGTTTTACATGTAAATTGTACCAGATTGACTGTTCAAGGATATTATCACTTGCATTTGTAGTCAGCGCAATTTTGCTCCAGTGTTTTAACACATCAAACACAAAATTCTTTTTTTGAATGTATTTCCTTAAATGATGTTCCGTAAGCACTGAATTAAAATAGTTGTCACCCCCAATCTTTTTCAAGTAATGCCTAAAGCTGATTTTCCATTCGCCTTTATTGTTATCATTTATGTACCGTCTAATCAAGTTTGCTTTTATTGCAGTAAGGAAACTTTGTAGATCAACCATCTTAAGACCCCCATTCTCTGTATTCTGAATGATTACTCTCCTCGCTATCATGTCGGATTTATTGCTCCATAGGAAAGAAAAAGGATCTTTATTGATTGCTTTCAAAGTCTTATCTGGTGGGTCTGGGAGGGTTGTTAGGGGGTATATAATAACTGGGAGGGCTAACATTTTTATTACTGTTTTCTTTCCTATAAGTGTTAAATTTCGTCTTTTACATCTCTGTAATAACGAGTTAATTTCTTTAATTCTGTTTTCAATGTTAGATTCAATCATTTTTGTTTCATCATTCATAAAATGTATACCCAGAGTATTGACCCCCTCAGAGGTCCACGTAAAGTTCTTTTCTAAAGAGAATTCGGTGGCTGTATTTTTCAGTGACCCGATTCTGAGTATTGCACTCTTTTTATAGTTCACCTTCAGGCCTGATACTTGGCCAAAGGAATCAAACACTTTGCAAGCACCTGTACCGTCTCTTTCTGTTCCATCTAGAAATACCGTCACGTCATTAGCGTAAGCTGTAAACTTCACTACAGTGTAGAAGAGTAGGAAACCTTTAATAAATTCACATTTCCTTATCAAAATAGAAAGAACTTCAATCACGATGTTGAAAATGTACGGAGAGAGAGGGCAGCCCTGTCTTGTTCCGGAAGCTATCTTTAAAAAAATGGATAGGTGTCCATTGTTGTTTATGCAGCTATTTGCATTTGAATAAAACAATTTAGTCCATTGTAATAGGTTTGGTCCAAAATTGAAATGTTCTAATGTTCTAAACATGTATGTGTGATCCAAATTGTCGAATGCGTTCTCAAAGTCTATAAAAATGATTAGACCTTTCAAGGCTTTGTCATTGGCATACGAGATAACATCATGACTTAATCTAATATTTTCCCCAATATACCTTTCTCGTATGAACCCAGTTTGTGAGTGATGTATAATGGTAGGCAGCACTTTTTAAATTCTGTTTGCTATAGATTTGGCAACAATCTTATAATCTGTATTCAGTAGCGTTATTGGTCTCCAATTACTCAATGTTGTTCTGTCTCTGTCTTTTTTATGAATCAATCTAATGATCTCTTGGTTTTGCAGCTGTGATAATTTTCCTGTTTCAAATGAATAATTAAGAGAATTCAACAAATGCGCTTTTATATCTGACCAAAATATTTGGTAGAACTCGATCGGGATACCATCACTCCCCGGACTTTTATTGTTATGCATAGTTTTAACTGATTCTTGAATTTCTGCTTCCGTCAAAACTCCCTCACATAATTGTTTTTCTTCATCTGAGAGTATAATGCAATCTTTATGGAAGAAGTCACTTGGGATGATATCTGTTGCTTTTTTCGAATATAATCTTTCGAAATACTGTTTTTCTTCCTTTATTATTTCGGTTGGGTCATTAATAATTCTATCATTTATTTTAAGTTCTGTAATAACCTTGTTTTCATAATTTCTTTTTTCTAAATTTGCGAAATACTTTGTGTGTTTTTCTCACCGTCTTCCATCCATCTGCATTTCGCGTGCATTATGATACCATTTACTTTGCGATCATACAATAGTTCTAATTGT
This sequence comes from Theodoxus fluviatilis, assembly GCA_034096865.1. Taxonomy (NCBI): domain Eukaryota; kingdom Metazoa; phylum Mollusca; class Gastropoda; order Cycloneritida; family Neritidae; genus Theodoxus; species Theodoxus fluviatilis. Next base: position 43,923 of record JAWQFJ010019688.1, on the reverse strand, counting down.
CTTTGCTTATTTTGCATTTCATTTTTAAGGTTCGGGTCATTGGAGGCGTTCAGCTGATCAATGATAGCTTCTATTTCCTTTTGTAGCGATAATTCTCTATTCCTACTTTCTTTACTTTTCTGAGCAGAGTAAGCTATAGATTCAGATCTGACCGTTCCCTTTAGTAATTCCCATTTAGTATTTGGATTCGCATCTTTGTTCATGTCTACTATCTCCCTTATCTTTTCTTGCAGTCTAGTTTTGTACTCATTATATAGCAAAAGATTAGTATTCATTTTCCAGTATCCTGGACCTCTGTCTGGAATAGATGTATCTAATTTTAGGTAAACAAGAGAGTGGTCAGACATGAGACCGGGTATAATTTTTGTCTGTGTAGTGTTATTGACTAGATTTGATGACACCATAATGTAGTGTCATCTACATGATATTCTAGGTGTACCGTTCGAGTGCCATGTGAATATTTTCTTATTTGGCTTAAGCAATCTCCATATGTCAGTTAACTCATGTTCTTCCATCATGTCTTTAATTGTCTGCCTTTGTAAGCATCTTTGTCGATTCAATTATCCATTGTTACATTAAAATCTCCTTCTACAACCACATTTTCCTCTTGTGTCGTAGCTATTTCATTACTCAGTTTTTCAAAAAAAGAGGCATCATCATCATTAGGTCCATAAATGTTGAATAGAGTATAACAATGGCTATTTATTTCTATTTGAACCATCTGAATTCTACCTACCATAATTTCTTTATAATGCATAATTTTTAGTGGAAAGTTTGACTGGAAGGGAATCTTAATGCCAGCTGATGAAGAGCTGTTACCAGAAAACACTGCTGTATATCCCCATTCATTCTGCCAAAACTCTGCTGCTTCCTTGCGACTTTGGTCTTGGTAGCACTGTGCAAACATCATGAATCAAAACTAACACGTCAAATAATTTTTTTTGCAGATGTAAGTCATCAATGAATCTCTAAATCCTCGTCAATAATAAACAAAATCTTCCTGTTCATTCATGCCCCTTCCTGCTGGGCTGTTTGTTCAGCCCTTCAGCTGTTGGTGTCCATGTAAATGTGTGTGCGTGTGCGTGTGCGTGTGTGCGTGCGCGTGCGTGTGTGCGTGCGTGCCTGGCCTGCCTGTCTATCTGCCTGCCTGCCTGCCTGCCTGCCTGTCTGTCTGTCTGTCTGTCTGTCTGTCTGTCTGTCTGTCTGTCTGTCTGTCCTATGACCCGTCCCTCGCTCTGTATTTTGGCTCTAAGTCCCTGCATCTGTCTGCCTGCCTGCCTGCTGCTGGTGGCTGTCTAGCAGTATGTCTGAGGCAAATGACTGCCGCGTTTATTTCCATCCCGAGAGGCAGGAATGGAACATGGACGGCCGCAGCAGGTCAGGCGGTGACGTCACGACTTTATTGCCACAGGCCTGGGTAGAGCAGCACGTCTCCTGACGGTCAAGTTTCCCGGGTGGAGAATGTGGCAAGACCCCGCAGGAGAGATGAGCTCAGTGACATCTGTCCAGGCTCCACCTCCAACTGACATTGATTTCCACGGCCCCTTCCAACCCACTCTCCACCCCCATTCTCCACCCCCACCCTCCACCCCTCCACCCTCCACCCCTTACCATCCACTCCCAACCCTCCACCCCTACTCCCCACCTCCTCATGTCAGGTCAGTGGTCACCTTCCCCAAGGGAAGGGACGAGTGTCATGTCGCCATCACAGTCGAAGATAACGTGATTAGTGTACTCATTGTTCATGACCAGCACTCTGGCAGACCAGTCATTAGCGCCACATAGTCTGTCTGTCTGTCTGTCTGTCTGTCTGTCTGTCTGTCTGTCTGTCTGTCTGTCTGTCTGTCTGTCTGTCTGTCTGTCTGTCTGTCTGTCTGTCTGTCTGTCTGTCTGTCTGTCTGTCTGTCTGTCTGTCTGTCTGTCTGTCTGTCTGTCTGCAATACTGGGAAGTTGTGCTGTGTCAACTCCCAACATGCGGTGTCGTTGTGATTTTTTAATGAGTTGTTGTGTTGCGCTAATGTTGAATAACGAAATGTGAGGGAAAATGTGACATGAAAGCACGAAGCTAATCATAACGCACCCAAGGAGATATGGCCCTACATGCAGAGATATGTGATGGAAATAAATCTGGGTTGGTTACATGTTTTTGGAGAAATGCATGTTAGGGACATCACATTCTTAAATACTCGAATAAGTTGGCTTAAAATGAGTTAAATGTATGGGGAGAAAAAAACTTTTTCTTGCGTTACTTTGACTATGTATATCACCTGTGTAGGAAACATTCAGATGACAGTTTCTCAAAATAGCCGCTGACATGACACTTATCTTCAAATGGGCATACCATCTACAATTTTGATCTTACAGTGTTGGTTCATATCTATATGAGTCATGGTACCATGATAGCTTGAGTGAGGCATGGCTCAAACAGGCATTGAGTTTAGAGACGGTGTGTCTCTCCCCCTTCACTCCCTCCAAGGAATCAGCAGACGGGAAGACGTGGCATCAAGTTTCATAGTCTTTATTCATGACCACAGACGGCGTAGTACACGGCTACTGCCTGTTGGGATGACCTATGCTTGGCCTCCGTCCCGTCCTTGCTTTCATAGCCTCAACGCAGACTTAGGCGAGAGCAGGCAACATTTCCAACTTAAAGCTGGAACCTGTGGTTCCCAGCAAAGGCAAAAGTGTGCTGACAAAGCATGTTGTAACTGTTATTGTCTTAAATCAACAGTCCCATGTAACAAACTTCACTCCATTGGAAAATGTGTGCGTCAAAGTACATTCCGCGCCAAAGAATGACTTCCAAAAGTGATTCGTGTATAAATGAATCGCCAGTGAAATATTTAAGGTGCCAATTAAATCAGGTACTTATACATTGTTTTCTTTGATATTACCGTTTACAACTCATGGAGTGCAGGTTGCCATATTTGAGATAAGGATAACCTCTAAGGTTATACCCAATATTACAGACAGTATATGGTACATTACATTAATAAACTGTACTATTCGAGGTGCTTTCAAGCATTACAATACAAGTGAAAGACATGGTTAGTGTCTGCGTGCACACTGTATATCTCTAGGGCAGCTGCAGAGTCTGAGAGAAACACGCCTTCTCACGTATCTCTGCAGTTACAATACACACACACATCAGAGACAGTACATTGACCTACATATATCTGGACAGGTCTCTGTATCCTATTCTCATCCTACTACACCTATTAAATTTATTCGAAAAAACTACAGATTAAAAAAGTGCCTGCATCTCTGAACATCTAGAAATTGAATTAAAACTGGCTTTGTGGTGGCAGTCCTAATTATCACTGCAAAAACGTGCACATGCTTTCGGCAAAAGATGTTTTTCCCTCATGAGTTTTGTGAAAACGGTGAAGTCATTTAAGTAATTGAAGGTAAAGGCTAATCCGACATGTTAGGGTTTATTTTTCCGTCGACGAATTCTAGGGACCACTGTCACGATTTTTAGCATTGACCCCTTCAGGGCCCAGCTTTCTTGCGTTCAGCTTCCTAGTGCCGCCATGGTCCCGTCAAACTTCAAAAATGCGAGAGCGATTAAACGGGGCCCCGAAGACGTGCGCAAAAATCTGTGGAACTGGGTCCACAAACCTGAGAGTGACAGACGGTCACAGCCGCTCGATGACCCCTCATCAGCTGGCACCCCTGGCTGCTGGGCTTTCGGGGCCTGCTCCAGCGGCTCAGACAGGGGCGGTTCCAAGCAGGCAAGAAGGTGTTGCACTCTTCTCTTGCAATGCCCTGTTGTACGGGGGTTCTCCTAGCTTGCGTCGGGAAGTCGAAGTTCAAAAACGCTGGTGGTCGTTTTTGATAAACTTTATTCACGCACTGGTCGATGCACAGCGGTGACAGTAAACGGTATCGTCGTAACAACTTCACTCTACGCGCAGTGCCGCAGAGAACTCACTCTAAGCAAACGAGGACTCGTTTATGCTCTACTTAAGCTCTCACCTTAACTCTGTCGTATCTGCTTGTGTGTGTCCTCTCTGTCGCTTTGTCGCGCTTATATACTCTTTCCACAAATACCAGAAACTTCTAGACCAGGGGTGAACATACTCAACTCTCCGGCGGCTTTCGCGACTGACGTCACGTGACACAGTCATGACAAACTTAGCCCGACTCAACCACGTGACTAGGCAATGACCTGGCGAGGAGGCTGGATGTAAACAAACCGAGTGCACTACGATCTTCTTGTATGATCTAGAACCTTCACAACAAAGGCTTCCGGAGGCATTGGGACAACGCCACATCAATCAGATTAAACCGTGTGTTCAAGCCACCTGGAAGACAGAGTCCAACCCAAGTGAAACACCAAACTTCTCGCTAAAGGCCACATACATGGACACGGCTACACGTGTCTACTACTCAAACTACTCTGCTAAACACCCACCATTTACTCACCTTCTCATCTGGCAAGGAAGTCTTCCTATGCAGCTTTAAAACTTGCCAACAGTCATTAAACAAAATCATTGTCATCTCATCATCGATCCCGAAGTCTTGACGGCCGTTGGAGCACCACAAATCTGGCTACCAGTTCCCTCCATCCTTCCGGGTTGTCTGTCCTGACTCAGTGACTGTCTCGCTCAGCGTCCAGCCTGTCCACTCTGGGATGTTTTCTTCCCATTATTATCTTTTTATGTCTGCCTCTCTTTCTGCCTCCCTGTACTGTTCCTTGTACGATTACAGATAATTAAGATGCGGATGAAAAAACACAACTTATTTAAGTCCTTCGTCATTAATTTTGCGGGTTTTTAAATTTTATTTACCGCTGTTGGAACTAACAAATCGTATGCTGGTCAAACGCACATGGTTTTGCTGTCGAGTGTGAAACCAATGTCTGTTATCTGGGGGCAATCAGCACAATGGCGTCTATGCGAAAGAGTCTCGCACTGAGGTGTGAAAGATACGGTGTGGTTTTGTTTTCCATTCCCCATCGATCACACGCGTAGCCTCATGGACTGCGCCAGTTCTTGTTCACCAGGGACAGAGGCCATGTTGACATCTCGGCCTTCACGCTGACTTGAGGTCTAAGATGCCTACGGGGGTCATCAGAACTTTATCAGTAGCGCTCCTTCTTGTCATGAAGCATTCTTCTTGACAGGACAACAGGTCAAAGATCTGCGCATGTGTTTGCCATTACGTCAAAGATTCTCTCTGCTTACAACTAAGGGGGAAACTCAGAATAAGCTATGGCAACAACACTAGCCTTTGAAGCGCCGGGCTGACAAGCAAACAAACATTAATTTGGGCTCCACGCGGTTTCTGATTGCACCGCTTTGAAATCTCCACCCCCATGTAATGCAGTTTCCAACTCTAGGAGTGGGTTCAAAGGAAGGTATTAGCTAGGTATTGCAGGTTCCAGCTGCCAACTTTTCTGGATTATTATTTCCAACTAACTTTGATTTTGGCATTTCCGCAGCATGGCTTTTGGTGTGCTTACTGTCACAGTGCAGGGACACGCGTATGTGAAAGGGAGGCTCGAGGAAGCCGACGGTTCCTTACAACTTGATTTCAGAGCAAACATTCATTCGGCAGGCTTTCCGAGGTTGTGCCTCCAGCCAAATGTCTCCTTCCGACCAACGCCTTCGTCCATCGAGCGGTTAACGTTGTGTCAGCAAACGAGACAAGGGAGGTGGAATGGGGCAGGGGTGGGGATGCGAGAGCGGAGGTTTTGACAAGGGCAGGGGAGATGAGGCGAGTGTGGAGGGGGTGGAGTGCAAACGGTGTCCAAGGTTATCTTATCGTAATCACAAGCGCAGGAGTGTGACAAAGAGTAACGGGACAGTTACATCTGCACATGGACTCTTAATGGTTTTTAATCTCTAAGCTTCCACTTGCAAAACATTCACTGCTTTAGCTACGTTGGGAGGTCAACACCAGTGTTTGGAATTCTCCGTGCTGTGCTGTGAGGCTTTGGGGCCCAGTGCTTGACCTGCAGTCGCTTGCGGCTGGTGGGTGCGGCGTTCGAGGCTGCGCATATCCCAGAATTGCATCTTGGAATACGATGCTTAGCTCACATCAGCATCTCCCACCCAGGCGCACGACGGGTACCTGTGAAGGCTGAGCTGAAAAACTGGGGGAGGGGGAAGGGGGGGGGGTTGCAGTCTGGTTGCATGCTCTCGAGGGAGGAGATGGTGTAGCCATCTTATACGCCAGATCGCTGTTTTCTGTGTTCGTTGGATTTACAGCAATGTCTCTTTTACTCATTTTGCGTGTATGAAGGAAAAAGAAGTTTGGTAAAGATAAACTAACGTGATGTACTGAGCAGGTTCTGTTGCTTTCACAAAATTTAGCACACGATTATCCTCTTTTATCTTTGACCAGCCACTACCATTCAGAACGTACTTGCAAGAAAATGGCGGACACATCAGAGCATGTGCAGGCTGTCTTGGAGTACTACCTCTAATCTGCGAGATTCTGGCCACTCTGCCTGACGCTTGGAGCCTTCACTTCTGTCTGCTGGAACCCGGGGCAATGCTTGGGACTTGATATCTGCCAGTCCAGATATGGTGAAAATGGCGAGGGATGTCTTCAGGCCTATGAACCTATTTAGGCTATGTAAGGACACTGATCACGAAAATCACTAGATGTGGTTAGAGCAAGAGCAAAGCGTGTGTCAATTTACTTAGTTATTCGCCGGCTAAGAATCGCGTGGGTAGACATGACAGGTCAGTCTCATCCCCAATACACAGGGGTTGCTGTCAGTGCAGCCAGGAAACATTGCAACCGGGGTGTGGGGCATGCTACGTTGCTCTTGAGGAGCCATGTCGTGGTCTGCAGAGAGGCGGCTGAGAGGGGCCATCTTTACAAATCAAACCAGTGCCACTATAGCAATAGCAGCATCAGCAGTAATAGTAGTAGTAGTATGTTAGTAGTACTCGTAGCACTACGAGAAACATTTTGGCATTGAAAACTTAGCACTCTCTTTCCTGAATTCATATCTCTCAGAACGCAGACATACTGTTTCGATCTCGGATTTTGCTTCTGATCCTACACCTCTCAAATTCGTAGTGCCTCAGGATTCTGTTCTGGGTCCTCTGCAGTTTCTACTGTACACCCAACCACTCTCCAATGTAATTGATAGTCATTCAGTCTCTCACACTGAATTTGCTGATGATACCTAGCTCTACAACTCCTCCCATCCCTGTCAAATCCACTCTCTTCTTTTTACCAGCGAACACTGTATCTCTGACGCGAAACAGTGGATGACCCGGAACAAGCTCCAACTTAATGACTCAAAAACTGATGCACTCCTGGTGGGCGGCGGAGGCAAATAGGATCAGGCCCTCAAACTAACCATTGGTCACAGTGACACCGTCTTCTCTGTCTGTAAGAAATTTAGGCGTCATGTTTGACGATGATCTGTCAATGAGACCTCATATAAACAAAGGCTGTCAGTTAGCATATTACGTTAAGTAAAATTACTACCATTTGTCACTATCTTTCTCAGCAGGCCACCAAAACGCTCATCACATCACTTGTTCTGTCTCGTTTCGACTATAGAAACTCTCTTCTCGCTGGTATCCCTGACACTCTGCTTAACTAACTCCAGAAAGTTCAGAATTGTGCTGTTATGCTAGTTTTACGATGTCCCAAGCGTACCCATGTCTCTCCACTCCTACATACACTTCACTGGCTCCCCGTCACTCAGAGGATAGATTATGATCTTGCTACTGTGTGCTTCAAGGCCATCAACACCGCACCATAAGCTCTTACAGAAATTCTTACAGTCTACACGCCCTCCACATCTCTACGCTCAGCTGCTGACTCTAGAATACTAAAGTCCCCCGCCGTAACAAGAAAACGCAACCCCCAAACGGCCCTCTTCAGGGCCAGACTTGCTCATGAAAGAAACAGTCGGTTGCTTGTCTTCTACTCTTCTTTTCAAGAAAACTCGAGGGCAGCGTGCCTTCTCCAATACTGGACTTGTAACCTGGAATAGTCTCCCTCTCCCAGTCCGTCATTCTGACACTCTGCCCCAGTTCAAAAGTGCTCTAAAGACCCACCTCTTCCGATCCGCCTTTCCCGCTAAGCTGCTTCACCTTACTTGACCTGGCCTACAAGTACTATGTATATTGTAATGTCCAACTCTTTCTCACTTAAATCCAAATCATCGCGCAAGTCATTTTTGTCATCCATCCCATCCCATCATTCACCGACAAGTCCTGTGGCGACAGGCAAGCGACGAAGCGGCAGGTGTGGGTACACTAGGAGCCGTAGCCGTAACCCTGCACACAGGCGGCCCAGGGCATTGGGTCGTTCTTCGCTGACACGGAGCAGCGGTGGAGTCCGGCAGCCCCCTGGGCGACTGAGCAGCCCTCTTCAGGAATGCACTGCTCACCTCCATGGCAAGAGGAAGGGGCTAGAAAAGATGCCCTAAACATTGCCTGCTCCAGCCTTCCCTAGCCAGCTCACCGCGGCTGGAGGGGACCCTATACCAGCGGTCGATTCACAAAAAACACAAAGAAGAAAACGAGGATAGTTCCTCTCAAATTGGGCGCATGGAATGTGCGCACACTCCTGGACAGAGACGATGCAGACAGACCACAGAGGAGAACAGCCCTGATTGGTAAAGAACTCGCCAGATATGGCATCGACATCGCAGCCCTGAGCGAGACCAGGTTCGCGGGAGAAGGAGAGCTCTGTGAAAGAGGCTCTGGTTACACATTCTTCTGGAGTGGCAGACCTAGCGAGGAGCGGCGTGAAGCTGGCGTTGGCTTCGCAGTTAGGACATATTGTAATGTTCTATTGGATCCTAGTTTTTTTGTGTTTATATGTATAATGTGTGAGTTTTTGTAGGAATGTAATGTTGAGCAGTTGTATGAGTATTGATTCTTTAAATTGTAAACGCCATGAGCTTGCCTGTCAAGGGAAGGTATGTGCGTATTAATAAACT
>JAWQFJ010019688.1:17500-27500 GCA_034096865.1 Theodoxus fluviatilis | reverse complement strand
GAAAAAAAACAACATGTAACTGACCACGTACTTGTGCATATAGTGCCAAATCGCCTTGCAAAAGTAAGGACCAGTTTTGTGTGCGCGCACCAAGTATGTGGCAGGTCCCCTTAGAATTAGTCACTCGGACACCTTGAACGAATTTCACATTTTTGTGTCATCATAAAGTACCCTAAATGCCCTTCAAGACGATGAACGAAAATAATTGTAACATGCACATATATTGCTGAGTTATGACACATTGAAAATGTATGAACCAAGAAGGAACTTTTCAAGAAAACAGCTTTCCAAGTTTAAGCTATATTTTGCATAGCAAGCCCCCTACTACAACTGTTAACTTTGCCCCATGGGCGAATTCTTACATACATTTCTCAACGGCCAATGAACGAGCTACGCTTTTTTTTGAGAACGCGCAGCGTGTAACCCACACCACGTACTTGCCCGATCTGATCGCGAGCACGACAGAGGCCATGTGATATAAGTGGAAGCGCAATGCAATCAGACGAAGTTGTTTTTCACTCTAAATTGCAGTTCCTATCTAAAGACTCCAAAACAATTCTTTATCGGTAGACTTGAAATCTGAAACTCTGGGAGTATACGTTGAAATGTTCAGCTTTCTGAATCGAGTCGAATCTAAGAATCGATAGAGTTTTTAATTTGAATGATTTCTATGTAGATCTATACGTTACTGAATCGTGCATTTTGGGGAATGAACGTTTTGAGTAAAAACAAAAATAATATTAGGACGTTTTCCGTCATTTTGTATTACTATCATCGCAACACCTCTTGGAAACGCATTATTGGAAAACTCGAACCATTTCCAGAGCCTTATCCGCATGAGAAACCGGAACATGTCTCTTTAGTCAAAGCCATGACTGGGTCAGTGTAGCAGACGCGTACCATGTCCATGCACATGGGCAGTGCCCACGGCCCTCATAAAGGAGGAATCGGGTTTAAGGGTACCTGTTGGGTGGGGTAGGGTGAGGAAGGAGGGGGGGGGGGGGGCTGAGTGATGGAGGCTGATCAACATGCTCTGTAGACTTAGACCATCTTAATCAGGCGAGACACGGTGGTGAAGTAGAGCCGCTCCGCCTGGCAGCTGTCACATGGCGTTTGTCCGTCACTGGGCTGTAGGAAGCCCTGCCTCGCAATGCCGCCTGGTCTGCTTGTCTGTGACGTCATTCAGCTTGCCATCCTAGTCTGCCTACCTCCTGCAGTGCTTGTAAATTAGGAGCTGGAAGCAACACGATCTGACGAGAGAGAGAGAGAGAGAGAGAGAGAGAGAGAGAGAGAGAGAGAGAGAGAGAGAGAGAGAAAGAGAGAGAGGGGGGGGGGACGGACGGACGGACGGATGAACAGAAAGACTGATGCACGTTCACACACACACACACACACACACACACACACACACACACACACATGCACACACACATATGCACACACACATACACACACACACGCACGCGCGCGCGCACACACACACACACGAACAAACACGTGCGCGCGTGCCCACAAGGAGAGCTCATCATTACAGTTAATTCCATCTGCTTCTTGTGGATTTTCTCAATTTGGTTTTTGGTGTGCAAGAGAGAGTATCATCCTTTTCACGATATTCTTTTTACTGTGTCTTGATGTTTGTGTTTGGTGTAAGCAATTAGGGAACGCATTAAGTGTCGATCGCCTCGTTTTCTGTCGTAGAACAGTCACGACAGTTGGAGAAAAAAAATCTATGATAAAACTTTCTTTTCTAATTGGAAACATGATCTAGAACCATTGATACCATATGAAAATGAAGGAGATGTTAAAGCCACGAAAAGGATTGCACGATCTCCATTGCAATCCTTTTCGAGGTTGTTTTCATCTGACGTCTCATCGGAGGCAAAGGGCCATGGTGTTCATATCTGACAGTCCATGGAGCGTAGACTTGTGCCGCGCTCAGGGGCTCCGCACTGTGGTGTTACAGCAGACAGGCAGCGGTGACAAGTCGGGGCGAAGCCTTCACGCTCTGTAGCAAGGCAGATATCATGGATGAATGAAGTTGTATTGCCCATCAGCCTTTGTTGGCTATGTCAGGCCATTGACCACAAAAATAGTGCAGCTGGTTAGATTGAGACCAAGTTTTGATTTCTCGAATTCCTTGCATTTTACTAATCGTGTAGGGAGACTCCCTGGGTCTGTTTTTATCCCCAACCCACAGGTGCCAAGTGGGACAGAACGGCACCAGTGGTTTCACTGTGGTGTCAGACACGGGAAACAAAATGGTGCTGAACCCAGTGCCGACAAAAAAAATTGGGCAGTTCGAATTCTTTGCGTAGTCGTCAGCGCCATGAAGCCTACCTTGCGATTGTCAGGAAGCACAACACGCGTGTAATCAGGCAAACTGATCACGCCTTTGTTTATTTCTTATGTGATTACCGCACCTCTTTGCCAGATTGTTGTTTCGCAAATGCAAAGCAATGTCTGTATTGTGTAACTGACGCTATAATCTGGTAAGAATTTTTTTCCATGAATATCTCGGTGTCTGAAACAGGTTTTAAAATGATGTGAAATCCGTATTTTGGACAGGTCTATTAATTAGTTTTGTGTTTTACATGCATATCGTCAATTTCTAGGGTAGACATATAAAAAGCAAAAGGGGATCGAGCTGTGACGTTGTACGTATTTGTCGAAGAGTGTGTGCCTATAAGTAGGAAAAGAGGTTGTATCCAGGCGATGCAACTGAAAATGCAGGCCATTCACTGTGCTGTTACTGTAAACAAGCAAACAAAACACACGAACACTGACGGAGGTTGGACCCCGGCGTAAACTATTAGTTTAGTACATGTGTTCCTTCTTTAGATAGTTTATAGAGTACGTTGTGAGTCAGAATGGATAAATTCAGGTATGTCCTGGAATTGGAACTAAGTCATTGGAGTTTCTTTCACAGGGGTTGCTTAAATTCTCTCTCTCTCTCTCTCTCTCTCTCTCTCTCTCTCTCTCTCTCTCTCTCTCTCTCTCTCTCTCTCTCTTTCTCCCTCTCTTTTGTTGAACGAACATCTACTGCCTACTTTGGCACCACAATGGTTTCCCCACACATTTCAAAATGTAGTCTATTCATGAAACATTTTAATGAATTTCAAACGTATCTTTAAACAAAAGAAAATAACAATGTAATTGCAGTCAGAGAGGAGGGACATTGTTTTTTTTAAGACGGAAACTGAAAGACTGCCATGTCTCTCTGTCGTCCCACTTCTTTCCTCGTTTGGCAGATTTGTGATAAGTATCGAAAGCGTGTGACATTTGCTCTTTGAAATACAAAGTTTTCTGAAGTGTTCGCAATGACTCAAAAGCAGATGTTAATGTTTTCACGTTCACAAAACAAAGCAAGACATTGTCATATCATGACAAATGAGATTCGATTATATTCTGACCTTTCTCAGTTTTCTGGGAATTACACAAACAGATCAGGTTATTTTCTTTTCGCAATCTGACTGACGGCTCACATTGAAGACAGCACCCCTGCTCGTCACGTGTTAGGCTGTGACATTTCGCTCATAGAGGGCGGTGCAGGGGGATCTCTATGGAGAACCTCACTAACAATGCAAGGTTTAATGCAAACATTGTAAAATCAAACATTGGTCTCACATATCAAGTAGATATAACAAATTCACGATTTTAAGCATGGATTGCAAATAATGTTTTCGGCCTATCAAATGTCTTCCTGGTCCCACCCACCCCACCCTCCCCCTCAACCCCAGACCATCTACCGCCACCCCCACCCCGACCTCTTTTTCAAATGCTACGACTTCGCTGTATGTAATTGATTTTCTGGGAATGACTGACTGCCTGAAGACAGCAAGTATGACTCATGAGGTGTCGTTAGATATTAATATAGGAAATGTTTGGCTTCTCTGCGTCTTGAGAAGCCGCAAACATCGCGCCATTAGCCTTGTGTACTGCAGTCACTGCTGTGCCCGCTGTAGCTGGTCGCCATTGTAAGAGCACATCACGAAACTGCGGCTTGACTCTCAACCTTCTGGCAGTGCCAGAATTCATTGAGCAGCCTTGTACCGCGGTTCAGACTGAGATGTGTTCTCTAGGGGATAAATGATTTGCATCGATGGCTATCAGAACCCTCGGAGACAATGAGCCTTTCTCCTACAACAACCTGTCCACGCTAACGCTGGCTGTGAATGTTCATCCCTAAACGCTTTCGATACCTTTCGGTAGGAATCGCTTTCCGCTGCAGAACTCGCCTTTGGTGCCCAAGTAAAAAACGCAGGCCCCTCATCAAAGTTGTTGTTCACTGCTTGCAGCGTCCAGTAACACGTCTCGGTTTCTTTCGCGTCGTTGTTTCGGAACGCAGGACACCAAACGTAGCACTTGATAGCAAGAAAACGTGAGCATGGATGTGAAAACATTCGGGCTTAATCACGGTCAAATTTAAATTACGTCATCATAATTGCTAGTAAGTGAAATGTGCGAAATAATATATTTATACGGAGCCCATGGTCGTGCCAAAGATTATGGATGTCTGCACGTTTGGAGAATATTCGGTGAAATAGTAAGCGAGAAGACGAAAGTCACAGATAATGGGGTGGGTTGCTTTTGCCAAGGTTGTCAACTAACCATTAAGCGGGAATTACAATGCATAAGATGTTCCTTGTAATTTCCTTTTTCCTGTTTTTTGGTATAAGGAACAATTGTTCGTATGGGGTCTTGTGGTTAATGAAGAGCGTTTCCTTGCCCTCATCAATGGGCTCTGCGTGGTTTGCGGCTGCTTTCTGTTTACCACCACGGGTTAACTGCTTGCTCGCGGTGGTGGTGCTCGTCCATTCCTCTGTGGCCTTTTCCTCGTGACTGCCAAGCTCATGTATCAGGAAGATGGAAGCGGGGGTTGGACCATGTAGAATGATGAAACAAGGGGGACTTCGGTCCAACTGCTTTATTATTCGAAAGTTTGTGAATAATAAAGCAGCTGGACTTCAGGTGTGTCAGTTGGGATTTCCTGAATTAATGATTGTCAAACCAAACGAAAAGTTCAACAAAACCCAGTGTCTGTGAAGTTTGCCGGGAATTCCGGACCGCGGAGACGTAACGTTGGCCATCTCAGCCGACCAAGTGGCGTTGTGCCGATTCGCACGATTCCAGACTTTAGCCCACAGTCAGTCAGCTTTGCACCGAGAAAGCTTGTGGCAAAATTGTTGACTCTCAGCCGAGAATGAATTCATTCAGACGTGAATCTGTAACATAATGTCTGAAATGCTACTGATGCGGCTTAATTATCTTGTCTCTAGTTTTTTTGTGTGTGGTTCTATTGGAAGGTTTGGAACATTCGAGGGCAAAGGCGACAATCAGCATCTCTCGCTGCATGTCTCAGCAATAAGTACAGTTTAGCTTTCAGTACCCAGCACCCCTCCACCATCTGCATATTTTGGTCTTTCCACGACAAGCTTGGTTTGGGTTTTCGACCAGGTCTGCCGTACAGTTTTTTCCCCTCATCGCCGACAACCATCGATCGCTTCTTTAGAACACCTCCGCTCAGGAGCCTCATGCCTGTTTCTTGAACAACAGCACGTTCCTCTGTTTGACGTCGAAGCGTCTCTTTGGACCTGACGCTACCAGGGGTGAAAATGCGATTGAGGAGTCTGCTCGTCCAAGCTATGTCGTCGCATGAAGAACAGTCCGGCCAGTAAGCTGTTAAGGCAATTTCACAACCCATACATGTGTGTGTTTGTACGTGCGCGTGTTTGCTCAATCGACTGCTGACTGTGAAATTTTTTCTTAGTAAGAGAAAAGAATCACGTTACCCGGCACCACAAAGCTTGTCTTTACTCGATGTTTTGGTGTATAGAGAAACAAGTGTTTTATACATATTTTTATATATGCAGTCTTTTCTGAATCAATTGATGTTTGAAGACTGTAGAGTCAAAACCGTTCAAGTTTTGCCCATTTGAAAGTAGAAGTCGTGCCAGCGGCAATTTTTGGAAAACGGCAACTGACGTTTTTCTACGCAAATGTTACGTAGCCGAGGTAAGGCAATGCACTTTTTTTCCCATTCAGACGTGTGTTTTTTCAACAGGCAAATTGTTCGCGGACATGAACATCTGGAGTCCCTGGCTTGCATTTCTGCAAAAGCTTTTAACTGAGCCAGATTGACCTCCATCACGTATGAAGTGTATGTAGTGCTAAATCGGCTTGCGCGAGTTAGGACTGGTGTCGTGGTGGCGGGTCACATCTGGTACCAGTCTGTGAACCCGAGTCGGTAGGCGAAGTCTCTAGTTAACTAGAGTGATCTGGTACAGGCCCGCAGCTTTGGATCAGCGTCTGCTTGTCTGCATCAGCCAGGCAGGTAAGAATGATGCTTGTGAGCTTGTGTTCAGTGGACGTGACGTCGGGACACTCACAAGTCCCGTGACCAAACAACAGATGGTGGTGCACGGTGTCCCTGACCCCGGCTAAGGGTGGAGTTGGAGGTCACGATGATCATGGTCTATTAACTCATCGCTGGAAGTAACTCGTTCTTTTTAAAGGATTTTTTTGAACTGCTGCTTTGTTGTCGTGCTGGTGTATGTGTGTGCCCCAAGGCGAAGACCTTTTGCTCTCCTAGTTATGTTTTCAGCTTCCAAGGAATCTCTGTTTCATTCAGGAATGCAACATCGTATTTGTCGCAGGAGATTTGGTGTATCACAGGTGACGTGGCCAGTCGTCAAACGAGTGAATAGCAGATTTTATTTTCTTTTACTGACTGAAAAGTTTCCATTCGTTGGTCTGTCAGATTCGCTTCTGATTAGTGAAGAGCAAAAGAGTTAACCATGACGTAGGAAACATATTTTACGTGACTACTCGTGTTTTAATGTTCTCCTTGAAACACAATGAATTGTTGTCCACCATTAACAGTGGGCATTTGAAGGAACTGTCTTGCAATTCAACAAACAATGAATGCACTTTGAAGTACTTTGATGGACCATATAAAATCTTAGCACAGTCTGTATCTTTTCTTCTCTGTATGTTCGTAAAGTGTTTGCGTCAGATGTACATGTCTCTGCGAAATGTTTGTTTGTCTCTGTTCTGACGAAATAATTATCAGTGTCATATATGTTGTTGATATAATTCATGTCTTCCATGCTCCTTTCGTATGTCGTTATATTGTTTGTCCTGCATCGCGTATTGTTTGCCTGTGTGCTATTGCCATGTTCGTTGCTGGTTGCTCGTGTGTATCGTGCCTTGTGTGTATGACTTCATTGTTTCAGTTACATCGTCTTGTACGGAGTGTTCTCTTTCTGCGTATCTGAGCCTTATGCGATGGGCTGTCTTCCGTGCCATGCTTTTAATGGGGGACTGTGGTTGGTCCTGTTATTGTTTGGCTTGTGTGTTGATGCCATGTACGTGTGCCGTGTCTTATTGGTTTATTGGTTTCGCCTGAGTCAAATTGTTGCTGTGGTGTGTTGCTTTGGGCTTGGTCTTCTTGTGTGCTTAGCATTGTATGTGTACTGTGCCTGATTTTTCTTTACTTGTGTTTGGCATTATTTATATGTTTCATGTCTTTTATGCCTGTAAAGCGCTTTGAGCATGTATATGAAAATGCGCTCTATAAATAAACTTTATTATTATTATTATTATTATTATTATTATTATTATTATTATTATTATTATTATTATTATTATTATTATTATTATTACTACTACTATTATTATTATTATTATAAATTTCACCTTCTGCATATTGTCATTTAGAAATGTAGCTTGCAAGATTCTGCAAGGTGCCGTGTGCAAGGGTTGACGATCTAGAAATGGGATGTGTGACAAAAGATTATCCGCAGACTATCAACATTTTTATAATGACGATGTCTCTCGGACCATTTTATGTTTATGTTCAATTTGGTCTCTTCTAAAAAGAAAGAAAGGAAGAGAACAGTTCAGGTCGAGCTATCGACCCAAGTCTTTTCGGCAATGTTACCTTAACCACAACATGTTTTTTTGTTTCTTTCGGGGAAAGTGGGGTGTGGGTGGGGGTGTGGGGTGTGGTTAGCTTAGGAAGCGATGTTGACGTAGAGCCAAAGAACGATGGGTCTTTATTTCCCTTTGCATTGCAGACTACCGCCAGCAGGCGGTCAACGTTTGCTGCCTTAGCACCAAGTGAACCTGCACCCCTACGTTTCTGTAGGCTCCGCTTGCAAGACTAGACTGCACGTTATGTCACGTGTCCTGTCCCGTACGTAGTTTTGATCGTAAGGAAGTCTTGCCTGACACGCTGCTACGTTTCTCGTTGACGAGGTAGAAAGTGGACACGAAGCGTGAAGCGTCATCTGTTGCACTCGCCCAGGTTTGTGACAGAGAAATGGCTGTACTTTGCAACCGATCAGGGTCCGCTCGGTTTGCTGCGCGACATGATATCTTCAACTCATGCCTTTTCCACACCGACTGTCGTCAGAGCATCTACAGGAGAGATGAGCCGTAGAGAAAAGAAGGAAATAAAAATCAGAGTAAGAAGGGGAAAAACGACAAAAGATGTAGCTCTATCATTACCTACAGATGTGCAAAGCCCCAAACTGAGGGTATGAGAAAGCTGCATTACATTATATCATCAGAGTCCTTACTCCAACGGATCTTGAAGTTATGACACACGCAAGGGTGGAAATCAGCGAACTATTGCGAATATATCAAACGCACTGTTCTGGTAAGCGTAAACACAAATGTAAAAATAAAGTCAATGTGACTGATCAGCTCGGAATGAATTAACAAAAGTTTATTTTTCAACACTGAATACGTACCATGCAAAATTGGAATGCAGATCAATCGCAAAGCTTTGGTCGAAATGAAACTACAAATTATGACTCGCATGAAGAAAATGTCAAGCATATGACGAGGTACGAATGAAAAAAGACATACATGGGATCCAGTTCAGTTCAGTCTCTTAACCCTGAGGTGGGTTGTTGAGGCACCACTGATGACTTTCGGACAATCCTCCTCCATCGGTCTCTATCCTTTTGTGGCTCGCTGTGAGTCAGCATAGGTCAAGCCTGTCCACTCTTTGATGTTGTCTCCCCACCTCTTCTCTGCCTGCCTCTCCTTCTCCCACCTGGTACGGTACCTTGCAGGATGGTCTTGGCCAGCCCACTGCCTCTTGACACGTGACCGTACCACTTCAGCTTTCTGCTTTTCACGATTGAGAGCAGGTCTTCGTACTGTCCAAATGCTCTCCTGATCCTGTTGCTAACTTCCTCATTCGTGACATGGTCTTTATATTAGATGTTCAGAATCTTGCGGTAGCATCTCATTTCCAGGGCTTGTATCCGTCTCTGTAGTTCAGATGTGAGTGTCCAGGACTCGCATGCATACAAGAATACGGAGATGGCCAGCGTGCGCATGAGCCTGATCTTCGACGCGAGAGTGATATTTCTGTCACGCCATATTGGCTTCAACTTTGCCAATGCTGCTGTTGTTTGTGCTATCCTGGACAGTATCTCTGGTTTGAACCCTTCATCAGTCACAATAGATCCCAGGTATTTGAAGTTGTTCATAGCTTCCAGTTTTTGGCCCTTCACTTTGATTTCCATTTTGAAGCCGTGAGGGTTGTTCGACATCACCTTGGTCTTCTCGGTGCTGATCTCCATGCCATATGCCTGTGAGGTCTTGTCCAGGTGCTCGACAAGACTAGTCAGCTCCCCTTCACTTCCTGCTAATCCATCAATGTCATGTAGATGTTTCTCACACAGGACTCTCAGATTGAAGATCTGTTCGGTGGTGCTCCTACCTGGTCTGAAACCTGCCTGCTCTTCAGCAATGATTTTCTCTGCCTGAGGTTTTAATCTGTTCAGCAGTATTTTCAGCATGACCTTGCTGGGATGGCTGGTGAGGCTGATCGTGCGGTAGTTCTGGTTTCCTTTCTTGGGCAATGTAATCACTAGAGACTGTGTCCACGGGGTTGGCTAATCTCCCGTCTGCCAGATGAGAAACATCTACAACACCAACAAGATCTGTAGCATGTCTTTATAGACTTTAAGAAAGCATTTGACAG
>JAWQFJ010019688.1:10000-12500 GCA_034096865.1 Theodoxus fluviatilis | reverse complement strand
TATTGCGGGGGGCCGCTATTGCGGAATTTTTTCTGGGTCAAAATTTCTTTGGCCATTTTGATTCTTTTATCCTAAAACGCCTAAAAAACATAAAATGTTTGTTAATTTTTATTTAAAAAACGTAGAAATGTTTTCGTTTTTTTTTTCCAAAACATTTTCCCCAAAATTTCTTGATCGGGTTTTACCGATAACGCTCAGCCTAGGTCGCACCCGCCACCCCGCCTGACTGACTTATCCTGTCTGGGGAGTTTCATCTAAACCCGGACGCGTTACTTTTTGTCACGTTTGTGACCAACATCAGCGTCGGGCATTGAAGTTAGGGCGTAGGGACCACCCGTTGAGTCAAACGTGGGATGGAGTTAGAATATAAAAATTCACCCGTTAGTAACAAACATTTTTTGGTTTTTTAGGCGTTTTAGGACAAAAGAATCAAAATGGCCTTAAGAACTTTTGACAAAAAAAAAACCGCAATAGTGGCCCCCCGCAATAGCGACCCTCCGCAATAGCAGCCCCTCCCCATACAAACAAAGTCACATGAAAAATCCAATATCGCTATGGAGGACTTAAGAACAGGCGAAGAATGAGAAGATGGCGTGCACTCTGTGTTCTAACAAGCTGTATAATGTGCGCTTTTGGACGAAGCCTCTTCTTTTATTCACGAATAGAATTGCGTGCGAGCCTTTTTAATTCAACAAAGACGAATACTTCTTTTTCCAACCGGTGTGCCCATCTCATGCCTTTTTGACGAACATAAGTCACAGAGAATAGACATTGCGACATTGCGATAAACTTGCTTAGAGCGCGATGTTAACAAAATGGCCCTGTTGGCTGTGGCTTCCTGTTTGTCTACATTTGTTCCCCTGTGGGTTGGGGGTGAGAATAGACCCACCGCGTCACCCCACGCGATTCATGAAAGCAAATAACAAGGGAAATTAATCTCACGCGTCGCCCTCCACATGCGAATTTGAAACAAACAGTACTCTACGGAGGTATTGAAAACTGCTGAAAACTCCACAAATTAACTGTATGCTACGACGATCACTCGGGATATCGGCTGCCCGACCTAAACACACACTCACACCGCCACGTATCCTCCATCCCACACCCACACGACCTAAACACACACTCACACCGCCAAGTATCCTCTACCCCACACCCACACGACCTAAACACACACTCACACCGCCCAGTATCCTCCACCCCACACCCACACGACCTAAACACACACACACCGCCAAGTATCCTCCACCCCACACCCACACGTTTTGATCACAGTGGTGCTTTTCTATCTGCAGCGTAAGCACTGTTTATTTCTCAGCACGAGTCTGCTTGTCTGAAACAAAAGGCTTCCCGGTAACGCCACGAGGGAACTGTATGATAAGGACTCGGGCAGCGATTGGCTGGCGATACGCGAGGTGCGCGGTGCTGCAAGGGGTTAATTTGTGACCCGACTTGTCCTTTAACATGCTCTAGTGATGCATGCCAGTGGCCTTATCTAGCCTACAAAGGCTGATAGGTCTAACAACTTCATTCGTTAATCAATCCATGACAACCATTGTAGTTTGTAAGGGTCTGTTGTTCCGAAAAGTTGGGCACTTCACCACAGAGCTGAACACTGATGAAACAATGAGAGCTTGAGTCGATGAAGAATGAAGCAGCGATACCTCTGCGTAACTTACTTCCCGGGTTGGCAGTTCTCCTTGATGACGTTTACGGAAAGCTTGAGTCTCCTGATAGTGCTAGTCAGACGCGAGCGCAGGCACAGCTGACGATGAACGCTCCTCTCACAACTCTGTTTCCTTGACACGAGTGATTCACTGCAAACTCTTTCTCTTGAAGTAACAGAAAACTTGGGAAAGATGTGTGAACACACCCTTTCTTGAAGGAAGCACTGACTTTAGCGATTACTAGCATAACAACTCTGCCTGTCTCGCCATCAAGCATTAGCAGTCAAAGAAACACAATTTTTTGCACGGGGCCACAGATCACGGTTGTTGGATGCCATTAGCAGATGGTTTCTCATGTTGTCTGCTCCTAACTTCCGGTCAGTGCGCTGACCGCGCTCAGCTTCTGGAGGGGGGTCTGGCAATTGCCAGCCCCAGTGCGTGAACGCACGCGCAGGAATCAGGTCATTCCTGAATTGTCCCAGGGAGAACTGGCATCAACTCAAAATTTTTCAATCAAGGACTCTTTGCAACTAATACTGCTCGTCCCAATGACTGTGGGCTTGGCGTGGTCAGTGAGTGGACAATGTCACTACAAAATATATATATGGGACATATGAACTGCTACTGAGTATAGTGAGGGGTGGGTTGGTCTTCTTGTAGGTTTCACTTGTGCAGGGCTGTTTTATATTGTTCTATTGTATACTTTTTAATGTTGTGACGGGGGGGGGGGGGGGGGGGGGAGGGGGGGGGGGAGGGGGGGAGGGGGGGGGGAGGGGTACGTCTTAGTGGTCGTGTCTCTGTCCATATGTATTATTTATTGTCTTTAGGTATTC
>JAWQFJ010019688.1:0-5000 GCA_034096865.1 Theodoxus fluviatilis | reverse complement strand
ACAATTTCTTAACTGCTGGCTGGCGTATCTAAAGGCTAGATTTGAGAACTGGCTGGCTCATATACTTATTCATTTAACTAACTTACAACTAAAATATCTCCATTCATCACATCTCCCCACCTAAAAGTCGTGAATTACAGGGGATTTGGAATTCACGATGGATGGGTAAATGTGTACATTGAACCAACTTAAGCAAAAGCTCTCTATTCATGACATCCCTACACCTAATGTCGTGAATTACAAATAATTTGGAATTCATGATGGGGGGGTTAAATGACTATTTAACACATCATTTGTCTACTTCATGTAAAGTTATAACCTTCTCTGATAGTTACACATTTTCTAATCACTATCCATTGTGAATACATCAATACAGTTGCATGCAAAGACAAAAAGGGGGAAAACACAGGAGGATAGACACATGTTTGCTTCTACCTGTGAAAGGTTACACATGTCTCTGGTCATAGTCGTCAGTTAGGGAATAGGTCTAGTCAGACAGACATATCCATTTTCTCATTCCCATTCGACCATTCCTCCCAGTTCAGACTTCTCTTCCTTTCTTCCGTTTCTTCCATTCACGCCATCTTCTCCCTCTCTGCTTTGCCTCGCCGGGACAGTCATTAACACACACTGTCCACCCGCCACCTGGGGTCTCAATGGGCTCAGCACTTTCCATCCTTGTCTCTACACAAGATTCAGTCCTCACCTCCCTCTTGCAGTCTTCCATGGCCACATGGGGCGGTAGTACACTCATCATTCCTTCAACTGTCCTCTCCTCCTCTTCTTTCACACACACGTCTCTTCCTTCCACAGTCACCACTGGGAAAGGCACACATTTCTCACCTCCTAAGCTAGTCTCAGGCACTCTCCTCAATTGGACATCTCGCCGCGGATAGCGTTTGCTCGGTACACTTCTCTGGTATCTCTCACCCTCCATCCCAGCGTGGTTACTCTCGCTGCTCTCTTCTGCCCTGTCACCCTTCATGACATTCACACCACTATCGGCAGGAACCGATAAACACAGACACGCTCTCATGCTTGCCTTGTTTTCTCTCTCCACTTGCACTAATGCTTCTTCTCTGTCTCCTTTCTCCACTTGCACTACTTCCTTGGGGATGACTTGCTCAAACAGGGGTTTGAGTTCTCTATCTCCCGTCTGTTCCTCTAACAGGTTGTCTTCCTTGTTGGAGTTTACCTCTACTGGGGTGCCTGTACTGGCATCCGCCTCTGTACTCCCCTCTGATCTCTGGCTAGGTACGTCACTGTCCTGCCCTATATCTGACTCTTCCTTTCGACTCCTGTCGCTGACTTCTGTGTCCGACTTCCCTGTCTGACTCCTGTCTTTGACCTCTAGGTCTGATTTCTCTCCTCGGACTACTGTCTCTGAATTCTCTCCTAGGAAGGTCTCCGAGATATCTATCTCCCTTTCTGCTTCTCTTCTACGCGCACGTGTCACCTCACATGCTGAGAAACCTGTCTCCTTCTCCCTATCTGCTGTCACCATAGAACTGCTACCTTCACAGTCCCTGAGACTAGATCACTCTCTATCTCTATTTGATGGGTGGGAACGTATTTCCCGACTCCAGGAATGATTCCTGATAACCAAGTCCTCCTGTCTGTCTCTCGGCTATTGAATGGCAGTACATCACCGCGCACTATTGTCACATTAGCGCCGGTATCCCTAAGCATACGGACACGTTGCTTCGTTCCGCCTGGCAATCCTATCAGTCCCTGACTGATGTAAGGATCGAATTCCCCTCTCGGTCCCAGACCGGTGATCGGGCGAGATTCGACTCCTTTAGTGGGTTCTACACCCTCCCTGCCTAGCCACTGCGTTTCGGGCTGCTCCCTGGATACGCGATACACAAACATAGACTGAGACGTTGGTTGGTTAAGGCGGCAATCTCTGGAGAAATGGCCGAACTCCTTACATTGATAGCACTGGATCTTGGAAAGGTCTATCCCTTCCCGTTTCTCTCCACCCTGGTTCCTATGCCCTGCATGGTTCCCTCGACTATGACTTCCATTCCTAGAATTGTCATATGCCCTCTGGTGAGGTTTCCCACCTCCAAACTTCCCTTGTGCTGGAGAATTCCCTCTCCCTGCATTCCCTACTTGGCAGTGCACTGCCGCGTATGTGTCGCATACTGTAGCGGCCTGATCTAGGGTTTCTACCCTGCGATCTGACAGGTGCATCCTGAGATCGTCAGTCACCCTCTCATGAAACGCCTCCATGAGTATTGTCTCCCTGAGCTTCTCATAGCTATTTCCTACCTCTTCTGCCCGTAACCACCTGTCAAACGTGGTTCTCAGGTCATGTGCAAATTCTCTGAAAGTTTTTCTCTCTGCTTTCTGCAGGCTACGGAATTTCTTTCTATAGCTTTCAGGTACGAGTTGGTATTCCCGCAAGATGGCTTCCTTCACTCTCACATAGTCCTGACTGTCTTCTGTAGTTAGGGAAACAAAAACGTCGCGTGCCTTTCCTACTAGCACGGACTGTAGGAGTGCTGTCCACTTTTCTCTGGGCCAGTTCCAGGTGATAGCAGTCTTCTCAAAATACTCAAAGTAGCTTTCCAGATTTGCCTCATCAAATGCTGGAACTCTGTCCACCTTTACGGTGACCGACTCACTGCTGTGACTACCACTGGATTCTCTCCTATCTCTTGCTTGTAGTTCTAGTTCTCTAAGTTTGACTTCTTTCTGCATCTCCACTTTCTGCATCTCTAGCTCCATCTGTCTCATTGCTAACTCGTGCTGCATCTCAAGCTTCCTAAGTTCTAATGGGTCTGGCCTGCTTGCCAGTCCATTTCTACTCCCTGGTGTCGAACGACCCGAATTTTGATCTTCTTGTTCCTCTGCTTGATTAATATTTGCCATATTTAAATCAAGTTCTGCCTCCTTCCCTGAATCTACAAGAATTTCCTTGTTTCTAAGACCCTCTATCAATTGTGCTCTGATGATGTCAACCCTCTGACCTTCTTTGATATTGATTTCAAAGTGCTCGGCAATCTGCAACAATTCTTTCTTTGTTGCCTTACTTAGGATTTGTACATCTAAGTTTGTGATAAAATTCGTAACTGTGTCCATGACTTGTCTTCAAACTCAGCTAAGATTGTCCAAAATTCTAATTCTTAACTGTCATCACCTAAGCAAAAATGTCACGTCGATTGTCAGTCTGATCAATACACAATGAAATGCATGAGTTCCTTTCACAGGTAAAGCAAGTCAAAGTAACAGGGTTGACAACACAATCTTTCGTTCAGACACAGCTCACTCACTCTTTTCCAATAGGTCAATATTCTAGAAAAACAGTTTCTCACAGCTCAAATTTCTATTACAGTGGATGGAATGATTGATTCAAATCTCTTATGAATATTTCAACTGTTACAAAGTTTTACTAATTGTTCAAAATCTCGGACTGAGCTACCCAATTGTTACGAACGGGGCTCTTTATCTCCCATTCAAGAGAGATCGGTCTAGGGGTTTTTCTTACCGTTCCATAACATTCTCTTCCATTCCATGCAATGCAAGTGAACAAGACAGCACAGAGGAGAAAGTGTGAATTTGACTTTGAAGATGACTTTTAATAATACAGGTGAAATGATAATTCTTACTATGACTAATTTAAGGTATCAAAATATAAGGTTTAGCCAGCCAGCCTTTGAATTACAACACTTATCTGATTGCGTCAGTCTCTGCTGACCGCCGTTGAACGTAGTGTCTTTCTTATAGGGTGAAAAACGATGAGGTCACTCGTTGTGCGATTTATAGCCTGGTCAGGGCTCGTTGAAGCAGGATGCGGGCGGAAGGGAGGGTTCCATCAATCATCTCCCCTCCAGGCTGAAACGTGGAGTAGGTCAGGCGTGGCGTGGGTAGGCCGGCCTGGACTCTGGTGGGCTGTTTCATCATCATGTCGATTTGCGTGGTTCGGGCATTGAGGCTTGAAAGTTGTCAGGCGTGGGTCGGGGCGCGGTCAGGTCTAATCAGGCATGACTGCCTGATGCTCTCTCGGTTAGGCGACGGGGTTGCATCCCGTCCCATCTGGTTGACCTCTGGCGTTTCCCGTCACACGGTCAGGTGCGGCGAGAGGTGTTGGTGAGAAGAGAGAGAGAGAGGGTTGGGGAAAGAATTTATAGGCGCGTTCAGTGTCCTGTACTGACCAATCGCTCTCCAGACGCCATCTTGCCTTGGTCACGAGACTCCTGGTCATGGGACCTTGTTTACAAGGTGAATTCTTTTGTCTGCTCTGGTCACGAGATGTGGATCACGCGATCTGCATCACGAGGTCGGCGTCACGAGACTGGGTCTTTTGTTCCCCACACTGACCAGTCCTATTTTTGGCACAGGCTATACGCAGTAGAAAGTGCACATTTCCTTTGTCCTTTTCAAATCTTCCCACCCTGGCACAATTTCTTAACTGCTGGCTGGCGTATCTAAAGGCTAGATTTGAGAACTGGCTGGCTCATATACTTATTCATTTAACTAACTTACAACTAAAATATCTCCATTCATCACATCTCCCCACCTAAAAGTCGTGGATTACAGGGGATTTGCAATTCACGATGGATGGGCAAATATATATATTGAACCAACTTAAGCAAAAGCTCTCTATTCATGACAATATTGTAACACCTGAAAAAGGCCGAATACCTAATACGTATGTATTTGTTTGCTTGTTCGTTCGATCTATCTTTCCCTCCCTCCTTCCATCTCTCCTTCCGTCACTCCTTCTCTCACACACTCTCCTTTCCTTCTCCACTCCCTTCCTTCCTTCCTCCTCTCTGTCACGGTTGGGGTGGGTGGATGGTAGCTAGACCCCAACCGGACAGTGAATAAAAAAGGGAAAATCCTTCCTCAGTCACTAATCACATTTAAAGACAAATACGCCACAAACCGAAACCGACGTAAAAACAACCAACCAATTACATATACATCTTTCAAATCAAACTCAAGAACTGAACAAACAAATGAAAATGAAAAGAAGAAACAATTATTCAAAT